>VYZW01031701.1:7653-35578 GCA_013401315.1 Balaeniceps rex
CAATCACTGTAATGACAACACTTTTTCTCACTCCCATGTAACAAGCCATCTGTTTACATGCTATAGACACTTCAGGTAATGCACCCTATGTCACATAAACAGAAGCTGTATCAGCACTTTTCTAAATCAACTAACAACTTTGTTCTTGGTTCAAAACTTCTTATCAGTTCAAAACTTCTTATCGGTTCAAAACTCCTCGCTCGTATCATTCAACTTATCAGTGAGCTGGTTAAGGACAGCTAGCACTCTTGAAAGCATAAAATACAAATTTATTGCTTCTGTAAGAAATAACTTTGGAGCTTTTAGCAACATAAAAAATACGCACCAGAAATTCGTCACTGAGTTCTGACACAGTAGGCAAACAACCCTACTGCAAGAATTTATACATAAAATAGCCTGAATAACCTGAAAACTCTGCCAAATAAAACATTTTAAATTTGAGGGGAAACAGCTTCAACAGCATCACTGATGTGCTGTGAATTCTGCTTCAGTGCTACCAGAAGGTGTACCATTACAGGTATGATCGTACTGTGTTAGCCCTGGCTCAGTGCTTGGATTTGGTGGTAATTAGTCTCTCATTCAAATTATTAACAGCTTTGACTGTCAGTCACAGAACCCTCAAATCAAGCCTTCAGGGTCATAAAGCCAGGGCGGGCTCATTTCTTCCCCCAGTTTGAAAGCCAGGCAGGCTGGGAGTTTATCCTCGCTGCTGTTGCTGCCATCTGGTGCTGGCGTCACCCATGGACAGGGAGGAGAACTTCCCTCCTCCGACTGGGGCTGATGTTACAACTTATTTTAAGGGGATCAGAGTAAGAATCAAATACCTCATCAATATCTCACCTGCAATGTTGAAACACCCTCAAAAAGAGCACAAAAATAGCTTCCGTATGTAGACCTATATAGATCAAAAACTAAAAGCAATTTTTTCAAATAATTCTCACTGAAATAAGATATCTGCATAAACTGAGCAACAGTACTTCATTCATTACTAAAATGTTGGATTTCCTCAAACATCAAGCAAAGCATTTAATTAACTGATAAGCTGAATGAAATGGCAAGATCAGAAAGCATAATTTTTAGTTAAACATCATTATTCAGTTTCAAATGCTAGGAATGATTAATCTTCATGAGGGGACAAATAAAATTAATGTTAATTAGTTAATTATCTAAATTACAAATGTTGAGGCAGGAGAGGTGACAAGTCATATAAATACTTTCTGAGTTTTTCCTAAATGTGTAAAGAAATATTCATATGTATGTCTGTGCACACAGTTGTACATGTTGTATGATATGTGGAAAACAATAACAACCCAGTCTGTACTAGTCATAGGAATGCAATTAAAAAAGTATCACATACATACCCTGATTCATATATGGGTAAAAGCTGAACCTTTTTCTTGCTCACGTTCATTTAGAATGTATTTCTTACTCGGATTTTTATATTCCATAGAAGAAATTTTGTTAAGGAATGTTTGGAATGAAATTAAAAGAAACTGGGACAAAGGAAATATAAAGTAGTTCCCCCATTAAAACATGATCATTTTATCTGTGAGCTCAAGTGAAAATGCTTTTAAATTGAAACATTAGAATTTCCAACTTATTTTAGTCAAAATTGCTATACAGATATCTTAGTAATTATTTCAAAAGAGAAAGGCAAAAAGCTGCCTTTGATACACAATATGTGCTTCTCTGTGCCTGAACTGATCTGTTTAACTTCATTGTGCATTGTCTACTTTTGCCTTTATATTGCATTTTTGCTCCTGTTTTAACAAGCATCTCAGTACTCATTTGCATCTAGTTTCAGTAGCTGCACATTTGTGCACTGATGGATTACAAACATGGAAGAGATACCAAAGAGGCCTTGTGCTCGAATGAAAGGATGAGATAAGCCTGACCACGATGGAGAGAAGGGTAAAACAGTAGCCAGCAGTGGTGTAATCATTGCATGGCGTGTTCTTGCTTTGATATTGCGATATCAGAGTTCATCAGGTTACAGGACCTCAGGAGACTGCCTACTGCTTGTGACAAAACTCTAAGACTTCCAGTGTGAAACTCATTCTGGAAAGAGTAAAGCAGGATCAGATCACCTTCAAGAGTCGCACTGGTTTATATCAACTGATGAGCTACCTGTGTCCAGAGAAACCATCTTCTATGCTAATGTCCAGTACTTCCTCCAGAGCTAAAATAAAACTGGTAAATAATAGGAGTCACAATGAGGTCAGTGTAATATCACCAAAGCAAATAACATACTGTTATCTCACATGGAACTAAAATGATTAAACCAGAAGCAAGAGAGGTCATCTATTTATCTGTATATGAAATGCAACACTTCAAGCATCTGCAGTATCACCAGACTAATCTTTTCAGTATAAATCACATCTCTTAAATTTCAATTTGACTAAGCACTGCTTACCCCCTTGATGTTACTCAGAGATTTACAGTAGAAACACTGTTTATGAAAGGAAATAATTTTACAACAGAACTGTTGGAAGTCTTTCAATAACTGTGATAAGACTTTCCTTGAAAACTGATAATTTTTTTGAAAGGTGGCTGTGCACTCACCACACCGAATAACTAATTTTAGATGGAAGATGCTACTGCAGGGAGTTTTCTTTAACTTGTTGTAACTGATTACATCAAATTAATAAGAGTGGGAGAAAAGCTATGCACTCTCTCTCATCAGTCCTCTAGGTCACAAGAACTACAACCTTTCATTACCCCTCTTCTCTGCCTTCATTGTTAATCTGTCTACATAAAATGAAAAGAATAAAAGTTAAGGTTTCTTGTGACTAACGTGTATTTGAGGGATAAGGTAACTAAGAGGCCTCAAGACCACACCTCTGATTTTCTGAAAGTGAATATTAACCCTTATTAACTATTGAAGAATGGAACTTGTTTATTTAACAACTAATTAAAATCTTAGTATTTGATTCTCCTTTATTTGCATGGAGGAACTAATTCGCAAATGCAGTGATTTGCTTTCTTTTCTCCAGTTACGTAACAGAAGCTCAGACTTAAAAAATTAACTTCTGCCTGGGAGAAGAGTTGGCATTTATCCAAGGCCTACAGCAACATTATACCGGAAATGTGTCAGGAACTGGTGCACTGTTTTTCTTTTTTGCTAGTGTGGTGGGTTCACGTTGGCTGGACACCAGGTGCCCACCAAGCTGCTCTCTTACTCCCCCTCCTCAGCTGTAGAAGGGAGAGAAAAATAAAACGAAAGGCTCGTGGGTCGAGATAAGGACAGGGAGAGATCACTCACCAATTACCGTCAGGGGCAAAACAGACTCGACTGGGGGAAATTAATTTAATTTATTGCCAATCAAATCAGAGTAGGGTAATGAGAAATGAAACCAAACCTTAGAAACACCTTCACCCCACCACTCCCTGCTTCTCGGGCTCAATTCCATTCCTGAATTCTCTACCTCCTCCCCCCAGGTGATGCAGGGGGATGGGGAATTGGGGTTGCAGTCAGTTCATCACACGTTGTCTCTGCTGCTCCCTCCTCCTCACGTTCTTTCCCTGCTCTAGCTTGGGGCCTCCCACAGGAGACAGTCCTCCATGAACTTCTCTAATGTGAATTCTTTCCATGGGCTGCAGTTCTTCACGAACTGCTCCAGCGTGGGTCCCTTCCACGGGGTGCAGTCCTTCAGGAACAGGCTGCTCCAGCGTGGGTCCCCCACGGGGTCACAAGTCTTGCCAGGAGCCTGCTCCAGTGAGGTCTTCCCATGGGGTCACAGCCTACTTTGGGCACATCTACCTGCTCTGGCATGGGGCCCTCCACAGGCTGCAGGTGGATATCTGCTCCACCGGCTCCACCATGGACCTCCATGGGCTGTAGGGGGACAGTCTGCTTCACTATGATCTTTGCCATGGGCTTCACCACAGGCTGCAGGGGAATCTTTTCTCTGGTGCCTGGAGCACCTCCTCCCCCTCCTTCTTCACTGACCTTGGGGTCTGCAGAGTTGTTTCTCACATATTCTCACTCCTCTCTTCAGCTGCTGTTGAGCAGCAGTTTCTTCCCTGTCTTAAAATACGTTGTCACAGAGGTGCTACCACCATCGCTGATGGGCTCAGCCTTGGCCACCAGCGGGTCCATCTTCGAACCGGCTGGCATTGCCTCTATCGGACATGGGGGAAACTTCTGGCATCTTCTCACAGAAGCCACCCCGTTAGCCCCACTGCTACCAAAACCTTACCATGCAAACCCAATACAGCTAGACTATAACAGTATTTCTTTATGCTCCTAAGAAACGGGTGATTATTTTATCTCTCCTTCCTAGATCCCTATTGTAACATGCAATGCATGCAAATACAAACGTACAGTGCAGAGTCCCAGTTGCCTCAGAGTCCCTTGAAGGATCCCACCCTGACAGTTCCTACACCTTATACAGGAGGGAGCCAGCTGTACCATGTAAGCTGACCCAACACGCAGTCATCCCTTTCCCCCTCCTCCACTTTTGTATAAGCTCATGACTTAACCGATTTGAGCCGTAAGAAACCAGCACCCCTACACTAGAGAGAGCAGTTCCTCCCACAAACACAACCCAAACCACTTTCAGGCATATAATAAAGAAAAGGAAGCAGCATATCACAACCACCTCTGTTAAGCCACTGGAGTATGGTCTGGGAAGCAGAAGGGAGACTAGAATTTCACTGGAGAAGTAAAATTAACTGTAAAGTTAACCTTTACTAGAAATGTATTGGAGAAGACAGTTGCATGAGGAGTCCACGCAGGCCAAGATGGAACTAGTGAGGGAGTGAATAAGCTAATAGGGAGGGGGATGTTTTATCTTGTGGAGGCTTAAAAGAAAAGGTTGAACCTACACGAGGACTTTCAGGAGCAGGAAGGGAAACATTGCACGTCCACACAGTTACACTTTGCCTTCTGCTGTTGATTTTGCACCTACCAAGTCAAGTGAGGGGTACCTTAAAATTTAAGCTTTGCCAGTATTGCTGTTTGTGGCATTGAAAATGAGAACACAAGGTGAGTGCAATTATTTATCTGTGTTTCAGCTTGAATTTTTAACCTTCTCTGATCAATGGTGAAAGATAATCTCAGCTCTGGAAAAGGAAGGCTTTGAATATATCCCAGTGATTTTCAATGCATGACATTCAGTCTGTGGAATGCTGAGTTTGCACTGTACATAATTAATCGCTCTACTTTCATTAATCATAGCAAGTTCTGTAGTCTCACCAGCCAAAAAATTTTCACATGAAATCCTATGTCTACTCATCCCAAATATTAAAAATCTCTATTATATTTTTACTACGAAGGAGAATTTACTTAGCACTCCTAAGTCAAGTATCACCACTTTCTTCCTCCCTTTGCAACTGCATTGCAACATGCCACGCAAGGTAACTTCCTGCTGTCACCCTCGGTGAGAAGGGCCTACGTGTTTTGCCTGGCTTTGGTGAGTTGGCTTTTGATATGTGCTAATAATGACAGATGATGTGTATCTTCCCCCTTCAGTAATGAATATAGCCTTAGTACACACCTAGTTTGTGAAATCCACTGACATTTTTGGGGATAAAAGGTTCTCTATGAACACAGAATATTGCATGCAACACTACATTTCTGTCATTGCAATTATTAGGCTTACATTATTACTACCTTACATGAAACATGACTATTTTGCCACACAATGTAATGAGCAAAAAATTTTAGTCTTGAAGACTAGATTGGGCTTGCAGCCAGAAATAATAATCAGTGCTCAACATGTGATTTTTTTGAACTTACTTTATGACAAAACCAGCAGACTAAAATTGTTTTCTGTACTTTCCTGAGGGTGTTCGCCCCCTCCAAAAACAAGGGCACTGATTTTTCTAGGCATACATATAAAAGGAAATAACTGGTAAAGCACGCCTAGGAAAATGGATCAAATGTTTTAATGCACCCATACACAAGGCAGTAATTTCTGTTATCACCATTGTGACCCAGCAGAAGCCAGTCAAAAAATTAATAAACCAACAGATACACAAATATAAAATTCAAAATGAATTTATCCTAGCCAGTGCTCGCCTCTCTGAAAAGGCAACTCACCCAAAGCAGGAAAAGCAAATTGTCCCTCCAGCTGTTCTGAAGATCAACAAAAATAAATTACTTTGAATTAAGTTGAAACAAATTCTTAAAATGTGTGACAACCCCCAAAATCTATAAGAAACAAAAATAAACTAAACAAATCCCTTAACTGCACCCTCTGAATATGAATTTAGGTACGTAACTTGGATATCCAAGCTTAGGCATCTGTTTTTATGAAGAGTTTGACTTCACTACCACTGTAAAGATTAAACTTATGATATTTATCTGCTAGTTTTACCTAGCAGAATGCCTTTTTATATACCTAATTGAAACAGTAGGGTTTTTATAAAGTAATGTCTTAAATAGAGATACCTCTATCTTAATACAAATTTATATGGCAATTCCATTAGAAGAGCTCTTTAATAATAATAATAATAATAATAATAATAATAATTTCAAAATAATTTTGCTACAAACAAAATACCTTATTACTTCAGCACCAATGTTTTGTTTTGATTTTTTATTCCTAGGAAAGAAGATTCTGGTTTGCACTTCATTGTCAGATAGAATATAATATTAAGGTACAGCTCAACAAAAGGCAGTGTGGGCTAAATGAACATACTCATGTCACCTCTCTGAAATGTAATTTCTTTTCAGCCCAGATACTTAATTGCTGAAATAAAATAGCCCATTTAAATCACGTGACTCAGTTATCTTTTTAGTCCAGACCTCATTCATTGACTGACCTCATGTTGATTGATTAGAAACTAAATGAATAATTAACTTGCCTAATACTTTTTGTAACAGGAATATGTATCAGTTGAGTTTGTGAGGTCAACCTGGTAAAGGGCAGTATTTTACACACTATTTAGCAGCTGTGGGATAAAGAATAAAAAAGCGTGAAATGTAACTCTCATATCTAGAATGAAAGAAAAAAGCAAGTAACAATTATCTTCAAATACACAGGTTGGTGATATTTCATTGGGAGAGTTAATGTCAGCTTTTCTCTTGCTCTAAAAATACCAGAATTCATATTTTTCACTTCTATTCTACAACACTTTCCTCTCTCACCATATGCATTTTCAGTCATCAGTTTTCTCCCCAGAGATAAAAGATTATTATCAGCGTGTAACACAGCATTTATCATCAGTCCCGTCCCCCCCAGCGTCCGCCTGCCCCCGCCGCCTCGATTTTAGCACTATTTGAGGAGCACGTTTTGCTATGCATGTGATCTGTGGAGATTTTCTCATTTTGATAAGGGAAAAACCACTGACATCCTAGGAGATACATATGGCAATGACTAGATCTGAGTAAAAGCAAGCAGAAGAAGTATTTAATGATATCTAGAGGAGTAAAAGGCCTATTTGACAGAACTATATTTCTATTCTTTCTTTGTGGATGTCTGTTCTGTGAGACATTCTTGAAAGGGATTAGGCAGTATGCTTGCCCACAGCAGAGTGGATTTATTGACGCATCTGGTCACTTCCAGTCACATGTTTCAGTCTTCCCTAGGTGAATTTTTGCTCCCAAAGTGTATAATAAAATGGAAAAAGTGAAACATCAGGGACAAAGATCTGTAGGAGTACTGGAATATGCACATAAAGGTACACACAGACACACACTTACCCATCTCATTCTGCAAGCTTTCAGCAGGTCTGAGACATCCAGTAAAAGGATCTTAGCATTGTGAGGCTTTGATCATCAATCCAAAAATACAATCTATAAATTATGATCAGCAGAGACATAAAGCAATAATTGTAACCAAGGAATTTCAAAGCAGTCCTGATGTCAAAATGAATTCATGGACATAATCCATTGAACAGTTTTTTGAGCAGCACACATTTTTCAAAATCCATCTTTCCACAGAAGATGCTCAGAAAAAAAGAGGTATAAATTAATCTAGTTTATACTTAGATTACTGGTGCTTAGCCAGAGGAATGAAAACAGTCTTGGAAATAAAATGGGTCTGACCACTGGATGTCACTCTTGACTTAAACCTGGTTACATTAACAGCGTGTTTCTGGCAAAAGGAAATTTTGGGGGTTCCCAACGCTGTATCCAAGATGCAGCATGGCTGGACCTTCAGAGACATGACTGGAGGCTGAAACTGCTGCTCTGCCAGCAAATTCCTGAATAATCTTACTTAAGTTATTCACAGACTTTGCCTCAGTTTCCCAACCTGCTAAACACCAGTAAAATGAAACCACTCTTTTTTATCAATAGGAGATGGCAAGAACTAATAAAACAGAAGATCTGGGGTTGAGAAGCACTGTGAAAATACTGTGACCAATACATACATAATCAAGCAAATAAATATAATTTTTATAATAGTATGGTTGTATATTGTATTATATCATGCTGTACTATGTTATAAAAAACATATAGTATTGGACAGAAGAGATTCCCAGTTTTAAGAAGGGTAAATATTTACAATTAGAAGTAAAACATTTCATGGAATTATGCTAATTTTTTAGATCTGATGGAAAAGACTATTGAAAATCAAAATCTCCATCATATTCAATTTTCTCACTTAATTTCTTTTCAGTCACTTCATTGGATTGTGTTGAAAACATAACAGTCACAATGCCAATATAGAATGTTTTGAGATTTACCAAGTTATGAAATATTGGAGAACTTCTCTCAGAAATTTTCTAGAGTGACTTCCCATAGTAACGTGAGGTAACATGAGGAAGGAGACCTCTGTTTCAGGAGAGCCAGGGATTGCTAATCAGCAGCAGGTGGTCCCTAAGCAGGAGCCAGGCCCCTTCTGCCTTGCAGTAGCAAGAACTACATCCCTCTCTCCCTCCTGCTACTTCAAGCCCTAGTTCTCACAACATTTTAGAGCACCCTGCGTGCTAGTAGTCCATTATTTGTCTGGGTGTTCCACGGAATTGATTATTTTCTAAAGAATCCAGATTTCCTTTCTCCTTGTTGTTGGGCTATGCTATTAGAGGCTGGTCTCCACAAAGAGGGCAAGGGAACAGCAGGTGGGGAGACCTGGTCCCCCTCCAGGAGACCCTGGCTGGGCTCCCCAAGTGACAGCAGGAGAGCGGCCAGCCTCATCAGTGATCCTGGGAACCACTGACCCTGCATCCTCACACAGACTGTGGGGCTATGGCCAACAGAGCCATGGGACTCATTATGCTGGGAAGAGCCTTTTGGGCTTATACAAGACTTATCATGGGATGTTCAGGGGAAGAACCAGGAGGGATCATGGTGGTTTGAGGAGGAATGACCATAGAGGAGGAATAAGCACAGACAAAAAAGGGGACAAAAGGGCCCATTCATGTGCAAACAGGGATGGTCAGTACACTTATCTGATGTGTACTTTGCCTGATCAGTGCAGTCTGCCTTGTCTTCTCATTAAATCCCATTTTGAAGGACTCTATTCTGCGTGCATGTGTTTGCTGGCGATCTACGTGCCAGCAACTGCCATGGGAACCACTTGTCATAGGGCCTGATCTGGCTCTGGAAAATGTGCATGAAGACAACTTTCTCCTCTGGCTTTCTCTCAGCCTTAGCTTTGGTATTGTAAAATGGAAAAGGCTTTTGAGGGTACTGCAGACATTTATGGGAAAATTCACTTCAGCAGTATTAGTCTGTTAGAATCACAGAGCTTCCCACTTCCCGATTCCTGCATGCAAGAAACGTCTCATTATAAATAAGTAAAAAGAATGGACGTGAAGCCACAACTGCCTTATAGTTGTTCTTCAGGTCAAAAGCTCATAGGTCTTTTAGGAGCATTAACAGATGTACCAGATACAAAGACAAAACTCTAATGCTGGTGGTACCTTGCTTCCCAAAGAGTCAGCGTTGTCCTTGGACATTTGGTATCTTCTCCTACTTCCTGCTCATAGCAAACGTGTTGAAGAATGTGCAATTAACTGTAGCAATGACCTAAAATATGACCAAGCCTTTTCTAGCAAACACACTGTAAGTATTATTCAATGGTGATGATGGCTGGGTCAAACACCCCAGTTCATCAGTAGCCTTGTGTGGGCTAAGTGACCAAATTTATTGCAACCAGAACCATGAAAAATGGGCAGGAAGCCAGAGGTTCAGTGAAACAGGTGGAACTGACTATTCCTTTTGTGAATAAGTGTGTTACCTTGTATTTCTCATTTAAAGATAAGATTCTATTTAAATTTGTTTCCAAAATACTACCAGCCCTGTTTTTTCTGACAGCAATGTCTCAAAGCTGGACATGAAATGAAAACATTAATATATCCTATCCACACTTGCCTTACTCTGAATCAAAGGCTCAGTAATTTGAACTTCTCCATTTGCTCTTTCTTCACTTTCTCTTCTCTCAAATAACAGAAATCCTACTACGTGTCTAAACTGATTGCTTATTGAGCATTTCCTATGCAACATTACTAAGCAGTCTACTGGCTGACATTGTCTTACCTAATACCTTCACTGCACTTGACACATGCAAGTAAATACCTTACCTATAAATATATATATATACACAGAAGCACCAAGTGGTTGAATGGTCTGTTTATCACTAACAGTTTGACTAGCTTGTTTTTTCCTAAAATCAGCCAAAGCACTAATTTTCTTTCTCATTGAACTGCAGAGATTTCCTATAATGGCATGTTTCCATTGAGAACACATGCAAATCCTGGCAGTGAAATTCAAGCTCCTGGGCAATGAGATTTGCTCACTAATTCAACACTGGAAGCAACAATAACAAAAAAAAGGCAAACTGAAGAAAACCAGGATAAATTCCTTATAATCTATAAAGGAAGAAACAGCAGAGGCTGCAGGGTCCTGCCACAGATGGTGCGTTTACTGCCTTCTTCTGTGTATCCTAGCTCCTACAGGATCCCAACAGTGGAGAACATGAAAAACATTGCCAAACAAGGCACAAACAAGAAGAGTCTTCACAACATGATGCGTAATGCACACACAGAAGTAAACTGCCTCCATCTGACTGCTTTTTGAACAAAGAGGGAGCAAACCCACTTGGAGAACAGAAAGGGAAAACCAAACTAGCTGGAAAAATATTTGCCTCTTCTGATTGCCTGCAGAGGTTGCTGACCAGCCTAATTTGTGACGTGATGCTTACGGTCCGGTCCCCAGCCCTGAGATGAATTATTTGCCTCTAGTTCTAATTTCCAGAGCCACTGCCAACAGTCAAATCAAGCATCCCAAAGCACACATCCCACTTCCCTTTCCTTATAGATCTGCAGCACGAGGTACCTTGACACAGTTTTATCTATAGAAACCATTAGGATTACTCCAAACTGGCTGTAAAACTTGTTGGTTTATGCCTGTGCTGCAGTGTCAAGCAGATTACTCACACACGAGGGTGATTTAGAGAAGCATCAACCCCAAACTTTATGCGTGGCTTCTGCACTGGACACACCACAGCTTTCCATTCAACTTGTGTGTCAGCTCTGAACATACCGTATCCATTCCATAAAAATACACTACTTTAATGAAATAAAGGGAATCTGAATGCTAAATACTTGTGTCCTTTTAACTGAAACCAAAGTTTGTGTTTGATAACTGTCTATCATAAATAAAAATATCTGCATATGTGCCATCTTCTATTGCTAATGTTGTTCACTACACCTCCCATCTCTTTCTGACTGAGCAGAAGCTGGAATTTGCCATATGTTGCGCTTCAAAAATTTAATGGTTGTGGTTCGCACCATGAAATTTCATTTTAAATAAATATTACACACCTACCAATTGAGGAAATGAAAAAGTCATAAACAGAACATCAGAAAGCTCCTCCGTGTGTTAAAATGCAAGCAATAAAATGAGATGTAACATGAACAGAACTGCTAAGCTGGATTCAGAAATGACTGTAATGGCTATTGGAGGAGATTTAAAATATATTTGCTGGTTCTACATATAAGTACACTTGCATTTAGCGAATTATATATTTTTCACTGCCAGCTTCTAAATGGGCTGTATTGATTTTACATTTGTGGTTATTTATTTGATGCTAGTAGTAGGCATGAAAACAGAATTGGAAAAGAAGCAGGATCAGAGGATGTATAAAGATTTTGATTCACAAGTGCTGGCTTTCCAACTAATACCATGTTAGTTCAGCTCTTAAAATAAAATCTATTTAATTAAATAATACTGTTGCTTACAGCTCATTTTAATCCTATCAAGAATGTAATAAAGAATGGCTTTACATGAAGCAAAGTACTTTTAACTTGCTTCAAGTAAACAGCACAATGCTAAGCAAAAGATATTTCCTATGTTAAAAGTCCATTCTGGAAGATATTTTTGTTATTTCCGAAGGGTAATTTGTAGTATCTCTTATTTTCAGGAAGAAAAAACACATTTGTTGTTTTCTTTAGATGGCATTAAATTTCTCTACTTTTCCTGTTTTCTTCTACCCCGAAGAACATCAATCATTTAAAAATATCAAATAAATACCCCCCAAGAGCAACCTTTTGCTCAAAGGAAAAATTGATTATCGCAATCACCTTCATCATAAGAAGCCACAAAAAGAATAAAATCAGAAACAAAGTACATGTCATTAGCATATTAAGCACTCCTCCCTTTCCCACGTTGAGAATGCAAGGATTCTGGCATGGCCTAAGGAGGCTGCATTTCCATTACTGGAATGGAAGAATTTACTTGTCCTGCAGGTGAACTCCTGTATTACATTATAAAATCCAGTGGCCAATACCAGATCCATCAAGTTTCACGCATTCAGGACAAGACTTATGCCCATGGTTATCATCCCACTCAATTCCAATCACTCATGCTTGCACTACCACAGTGCTGCCTCTTCCATGCTGAATGAAACTTAAGATCTCCCACCATCACAGCAGTATCACTGTGGCATTAATCCTGGCTAGCAGAGCAAGAGGAGAACCCAGAATAGCACTCACATACATGTGAAAAGATGTTTTCTTAGTCTTGGTGGGGTGGATATAACCCAGTCCAGCTTCCTGGTACTCTTATTATTTCTGAATTTTTTTTTAATCTGAAGCAGTAATCTGAGTCGCCCTCCACTACCACGTTCTCTCAGCTCAAGCACGGGGAAGCTGCACTGGCAGCACCTTGCTGTCGCCTGGGAGAGGCTCTGCCCCAGCCCTGCCAGCTGCCATTTGCTGCTCGTTTTCAGTCTCTTTTTTAAAGCTACTTCTCTCACTCCTAATCCTTAGAGTTCCAGAAGTTTCAAGTGAGAAAGTCAGAAGACATTTTTATGCCTGCAGCCAAGGATAACTTCCAACACATCAGTAGAAAAATGCAACGAATAGTTTTTCATCAGGAAATTGTAACAGAATTTTAAAAATAATTCTCAGTAAATTCCAGTTACAGGAAAATTCAGCCTTTTAGCACACAGCTACTTTTGAGTGTTATGCACAAGAACTGTTTATGAAAATCAGTAGATTCCATTTTCTCCTCTCTTGCATAAGACTATAAATGGAGGAACACGCTATGCTAATGATTTTTTGCATCTATCTTTGCTGATGTCTGAGAGCTTCACAGATACCAATTTTCACAAGACTTGTGAACTCAGCAGTTGCATTATCTGTCTGCCAGAGACAGATTCATGCCAACATACATTCTGATTTCAGGCACCCAAATGAGCAAACACTATGGGGTTTTTTTTTTTAGAACACTTCACATCACAGAGAGAGATTCGCTATTTAAAACATTCCTTTCCCTTGACTGCAGCTGCAAGGGTTCCACATCTCTGCCTGAGAGAGCCTAGATTTTCAAGGTAGGTAGAGAGAGAGCTGCTGTGCTCTGCCCACGGAGAATGCAGCTCATCTCTTCTGTTCTGGATTCATATCCCAAGCATCTGTACCCACAGGAAGCCAACAGGTAGTCCCCTTGACTTCAAAGACTCAATATTGTTTGTCCCATGGAGTGCAGGTATGAAAGGGAAAATAGTAGCAAGAAGGTGCTGTTGAAATTTGTAACAGCAACAGTTCACATTCAATACCAATTGCTGTTTCCAGTAGGGCATATCATTTCCTCTTCATGTACAAAGAATCATCTTGTGCTTTGAACAAAGCAAATAATTTCAAAGAAGTAGTTCTGTCACTCGTTGATCTGCTTGATGCCAGATGAAATTACGCTAACCACTTCTCATATTAATTATGTTTTCATACAGCTTAGGAAATGGACTCTTGTCTCAGTGAGTATTTAGTCAAGACCTTTTCAACCGAGCCCAGAAACAGTGAATAAATTATATTAATTACAAATTTGACTAAAAATACCAATTAACTACTGCTAGAGACCCTGGCATGTTTTGCCTACTCAACATCTGTGTTGTTAGATTAAAATGTTCTTTGAGGCACAGACCGCTTTTATGCCTTATGCAACATTGACTACATTGTTCATGCTTAGCAAATAAACAATATATGTTCTCCTGATTCATCACTGGAAAACAGCTATCATCTATTAAAGGAATTTTTTCCCTCTCTGGTTTTAAACAGCATTATACAAGGAAGTAAGATTCAGCTGTTAATGTTTACTAGGAGAACAACAACTTTCACTTCTTTGTTGTGATACTTTCAGTTCGTATTTAAGGTCTTGCTTAGAACAGGGAAATGGATAATTTTCAACTGCATTAAGTCTATTGAGCTATATCATTTCAACTGAAAAGCTCATAAAACATCAACTTAGACACAGTTCAAGTCTTTATGCTCCATTTTTTTGCCATGAGAGCACCTTCTTTCAGAGTTAAAAAATCAGAAAAATGCTTTGTGGCCAGCCAACGCGAAAACAATCCTCCTTTTTTTCTCCCGCTTTTTGCAAACACAAGAAAGAACAGCATCTCTGTTAGGCATAGACATGGAACCGAATTCCTGCTGTCATAAATTTTGTATAGGCAGCTAAGTCATCCTGGAGAATTGAGTCTAGCGGGAGAAACCTCAGAACTCCAAAAGCTTGGTTTTTTTTCTTTACGGGTGGAATAATGAATTCAACAGTTCCTGTTGGGATTATGACCAAAATGATCAACAAATTTGTGTATGCACAACCATGTGAGAGAGAGAGGGTGACTGTAGCTTGGGGATGAAGGCATTTTATTCAATGCTACTTTAAGACAAATCAGACAAGCAGCCAGACCATGGCGCCTTGTGTTGGTACATCTAGTCCTAAGTGACTTCTCCAGCTTTTTGGGTCATGGGAGGTAAGGGAAAGATAAGGAAAGCAAAAAAAATTCTGTTTGGTACTTTGCCATGTTCTGTACCCAGCCACTAACACAGTCTGCTAGTTGCAATGTTTTTTTTATATCTATCTATCTATCTATATATATATGTATGTATATATATACACACGCGCATACAGAAATATCATATTTTATATAGTACAGAACTTACATACACCCACCCCACATACAAAGGCTATTAATTTTTTTTAGAACTGATTTATAAGTACAATGAGAGAGGAAATCAGATATGAAGAAGCTGGCCAGAACTTTGCTGTGGGGGAACGTTCTGTAATGCTCCAAACTGAATTTGAGACAGAAGCTGCTACTCCTGGTATTTCTCTTTTTGTTCTTCTCACTGCTATAAATTACAATCCAGCAATAAAATGCCTCACTGGTGGCTACCTTATAAGAGTGTCTATGACCTGGGAAAATGATGACATCCACAGAAACACCACTTTTCCTTCCATATGCTCTACAAACTCATAAAAAGTTTAAAACTCAGGATAGTACTTACACGTATACCATAAGGAGCAGCTAGCTGTTCTTGGCCTGATTTCCTTTGTCCAAATTCAAAGTCAATTAAATGATGTTGGATGTAAGCTCTTTTGTAGATTTCTGTATGGTCCCCTCAGTATGAGTGCCTTATTAATTACAATTAACACACTTCCCTGAGTGACTGCACGTGTAGGCTATTCACAATTCAAAGGTGAGCCAGGTCATTGCCTTAGGCAGATTTGCCGCCAGATCATTATGAAAACTGTAAAGAATACAGTGACCTAATGGTGGTTGTACCAAGAAACTGATCCAGAAAGCTCTGCCGTTACTCAGACTCCTGTGCTCAAGAGAAGCAGCCTTAGGGGATGCTGGTCCACAGAAACTACTCAAGTCTTCCATCTGTGCCAGCCATTCAGCCTGATTCTGGGGGGATTTTAGCTGACACAAGTATCATAGGTAGAACAAGACTGAAAGGTATGGTCATAGACCTGATGAAGCTGCGTGGTCAGAGATGGCAATTGCATATAGGCATAATGAAGAGCATGCAAGCTGAAAACTGTGTGAGGAAAATGAAGAAAACAAAAGGGTCAGGTTTTTTCTTTTTAGAATCTGAGTTATTACCAGTTATGTAAAGGACGTTTCCTTATGACAGTTTTGCTTTTGCTAGCTGAAACAGTAGTAACAGGGGATCCTGATACGCAACATTCATGTTAATCTGCTCCACTGAGGTAATTTCAGTGTAAGGAAGAACAAAAAAAGCTCATTACAGGAACATATGACATGAAAAGCAGGTAAGGGAATTGGTTTATTCAGCCTAAAGAAGGTTAAGGGTGGGAGATAATTGCTGAATTCCACTACATAAAGGGACTTGTAGAAAAGACAGTGTCAGAGTTTGCTCAGAGGCACAGTGAAAGGACAAGAGGCAGTGGCTGCAAGTTGCAATAAGCATAATTCCAAATGCACATAGGTAAAAAATCCTGTTGGGGTAGTCAGCACTGGGACAGGTTGCCCAGGCAGGTCGTGGTATATCCATCTTTGAAGATTTTTACAACTCAGCTGAGCAATCTCACCAAACTTAGAAATTTGTCTTGTTTATCAGGAGGCTGGACCAGATGACCTCCAGATGTCTACAACAGTGAAGAATGTCTTTCTCATTACATTCAAGACGTTAGGTAGAGATAACCTTCCTCACACACATGCATCCAGACAGATGAAAAGAAAAAAGTCTGTGGCCTTGGAAGGAGACAGCAATTAAAATATTGGTGACTTTCTCCAAACAGCACTGGAAATGGATGAAGGGAGAAGACCTGCTACATGTCTGACATTCAGGGTGTTTATCACCAGGCAGTTTGAAACCCATGCATGCCCAGTGCACAGAAGCTGCTTGAGGGAGACAGAAATTTGCTCTCTGGCTCTTCCAGAACAGGAATGGGGACAACATGTCCATCCTGTGGACTTGGCACAAGCCAGCATGCCTACAGCAACACCAGTAAGGTTGGGAAGGCATGGTTAGGGCTACATGGGCCTGACTCAGCCACCCAGGTGGTTTTGGAGCAACACTAACCATAGGGAATCCAAGTTTTTACTTCCTGGAAAAAAAAAATAATCCTGAAATGCAAAATCTGTACAGAAGACTAATATAATTAGCTAGAGCAGCATGTATAAGTGAAAAATGTGAAGACTTTTGTGCAAGCATACATTGGACTTTGAGGTGGTAACACTGTTCCTGTTCAATATTTTGCCCTGTTTTAAAGGGGAAAGGCTTGAAAGTTATCTGCCATAGGATGACACATATTAGAATAAACATAACCTATAATCACAAAAATAGTTTATTTCCTTATGCATGATATGTTACAAATATCAATTTAGTTTGAATGGTTAACTGTATTTCCCAACTGTACTTTATTGCATTTTTAAGAGTCGTAACTGTATTTACCTAGTTGTTTGCTTTCTTTCACGTTATTCCTAAAGAGTAACAGTCACATTCCTTTTCTTGGTACCAGCACTAGGTTTTGTAAAGAAGCAAGAAGCAGCCAAGAACACTATATAGTAGCCTGTTTAAAGGGGGAAGAGCATGCTTTAAAGCAATCACACAAGCTGAATCAGATACAATTTCCAGGTTTGCTATGACAGCAACATTCCCCTATACTCAAACATGAGTAAATACACTGTAGCTCAAAAAAAAAAAAAGAAAAAAGCATAAGCGGGCGGACAAAGAGTGATTTTTTTTTCTCCTCTGTGTCCTTAGTCTGTGGTAGGATTACAGAATAATAGAGAATCAACATCATCTTTTCCAACCCCTAGAGTATTATTTAAGATAATTCAAGTGCTGAAAATTTATAGAAATATTTCAGATAGATTAAATGAACTGCTGGTTAGTTAGTAAGGACAGAATCTGAATAAGCTCTTAGGGGAATCATCAGCTTTGATTTTCTTTCTTCTTCTAGGTAATTTCACAGAGGTCATTGCCTCCTACCCCTTGCCGTGAAGCACAGCAGTTTTGGAAGGGTCTACAACAGCAAATTGTAAAAGAAACTCAGATCCTCCAAATTCATTATCTCCATTTCTGCTGTCATAGAAACTAGTAATCCAAGGAGACATAGGATCTGCCTTCTCTCCTGGTCTAAAAACAGCTGTGGTGTACAGATGTGAAACAAGATGTTAAATATGCACTTTATCTCCATGTAAAAAGACATTACCACACACAGCAAACAAAACATATATAGAAACTATAGGCAAAACAATATTGTTTTATTCATATATTGAGCATACTTGAACAACCCCCAAGGTATTCAAATATAATTGAGAAGTATTTAAATTTTGTAAGCTTTTGAAATAATTTTAATTGCATATGGTTCTTCTTTCAGACACAAAACCCCTTTAATTTATTTCAGGGAAAAGAAGCAAATTAGTTCCTACTTTCCGCTTAATGTTATCAATTACTAATTGCAATCATTTCTTCCTGTGCAAGAACATTAAAAAGATACAGGAGAACCACTTTCTAAAGCCTTTTTAATGCCACTTCCATTCCAGGTAGTATAATGACATTAAAACTCTCTGATGTACTGTGCAAATGGGAAGAGATGTACTATGCTTACTCTGGCTACCCAGGGAGAGTGAAAGCAATACAATATTGATGGGGTGGGATCTGGCAATGAAGAAAATTCCCTTTTTCTGAAGCAGCCAACCGTTACAAACTAATTCGCAGAGCTAGCTCTCCTCTGACAAGTCCCTTCAGTGTAGCTTCCACTGACACAGAAAGTGACAGCCTTAAGAGCTGTGTCTCCAGGACCGTCCCCGCTAATGTCCTCATGGGCTACCCTGGCAGAAGATAAACAAAACAGAAACACTGACTGAGGGGGGCAGATGTTATTTGAACATCCAGCTCAAACAGCTACATCCACAATGTTCCACACACAGAGCTGGATTTTTAAATTATTATTTATTTTAAAAAGTGGGGGGAGAGAGCGTTATGAAAAAATTGGGTCCTTATTAACAGTGTTGGCAAGACATTCACTCAGGAGCCCCAGCAGAAGGGGATCTCCTGGGAGCAGAGGGCAGCTGTGCTGGCAGCTACCTCCTGCCTTTTGCTCTAGCAGCAGCCTGGGAGCCAGCAGAGGGACCCCCAGGGCCCCCCGGGCCAGCTGGGGACAGGACAGAGACACGTGCATATCTCCTCTCAGCAGCCTCCACTGCCAGGGTGATGCTCCCTGAGAAGCAGAAGGCTGTTGACTGCAAGATGAAACTGGAGCAGGAGCTGCTGGTAGGGTCCTCAGGGAAATCATGCAAATGCCGTTGCCCTGGCAGGCGGAGGAGGGAGGGAAACACTTGTCTCCTGTGTTTCCAAGCCAGAAAGTACCTCCCCACTACTTCTAATGATGGCCCACGCTAGGGGAGAGAAAAGAGTAGTCCCTGTTTTACGAGTAAATATACAGAAATACTCTATATGTAACACATTTCACTCCTATAAGTGTATGTGCAGGAGGGAGCAATGACATTTCATAAGTGGTTCCACCACTTTTTGCAACCCTGTTACAAGAACTTCATGGATCTGGCTCTAAAACCTCTTGTGCGGAAGCAACAGTGCTCACGGAGATAACTTTCATGCACAATACTTACTCAAAATCAACATACTCACCTCAGTAAGGGATGACATGAGTCTTACCTTCAGCTAGATGGTAGAAGAATTACTGAACTGTATCTGGAGCAAACTTGCATCATAATCAAAGTACAGCACAACTATAAGTAAAAAAAAAAGGCCACCCCCCAAAAAAAAACCCACTAGCTTTATAAGAAATCCTAGTTACTCAGATAAACATGCACGAGAAGGTTAGTTAATTCTATAAAGAAAAGTAGTTGCGTTGGCTGGAGAGCGAGGGGTGAGTTTAAGGATACGGTTTCAATACAGGTGGCTCACTTTGTTCCAGTTTCATTTAGGGTTCTCACTGTATGCTAAGAAACCCAATTGTGGTATACCTGATAAACTAAGCATGGAAAGGGCATATTGTGTATATGAAGGACTGAACATTAGAACTATTTGTTTGGAAGAGGAGATTAAGATAAATGCTTACGAAGATCATGAATTGTAAGTGAAAACTGGAGAAACACAGGGACATTCAGTGAAATTTAAATCCAGTAAAAGGAAACTAGCTTGGGGAATAATTAACCAAAAGGATTTACTGCCACGTAATATGGAAAACAGGAGCTAAACTAGGATTAGATATAATTAAAAATATTGCTACCATTCACAGTTCCATTAGATGGGATTGCTATATATGCACATGCTTATGCTTCTGCAAATATGCCAAACATTTACTGTTCGGGGTAAAGCTGAAACTTTTCCATAAACATCTTCTGTAGGATACTTCAAGCATTTGTATAAAGGAGGAAGCATTAGTCACTGTCAGAGGTAGGATGTTGTTTGGAACATGTTTTTGCTTTATGACGCTTTATATTACCTTAACGCGTAACAACTTGCACTTCTCTTTCTCTGTTCGGACTCACAATACATTTCAATATTTAGGAAAGATTTCACAAACACAAGCTGTGCTCACAAGAAGAGAAGCTGTACATTAGCTTTATCAAATGCATAGGATTAACATCATCAGGTTGAGACACCTCAGAAACTTAAGCCTCTTTATGCCCAAGTCTGTTTAGGACATCTGTACTGTACTTTCAGTCCCTGCTCCAGACTTTCAGCATGATCCACTTTGCAAACAGCTGAGCCATGTATTTTAGGAAAATGAAAGAAAGGAAAATGTAGGACATTTATGAACAACCCTTCAAGATATTTATATGCTAAACAGCCATTCCTAGAAATGTGTACAATTGTCATTGATGAGCAGCTACCTGCAGCACTAGCAATCCTCTGGGTACCCTACGCCGCAGAGATGTTGTAATCTACTTGAGCCTTGCTCTTGCAGATGCATAAAAGGAGGTGATATACACAGACCTTTCACTTCCCTGAAATCCTGTGCAAGGGGTATTCAGCCTTTACTGCTGGCCGAATAAATACTGTAAGTCATAATCAACACTGGCATCCTAGTGGATAAGGTACCAGTTTCTCCAAAAGGAAAAAAAAAAAAAAAAAAAAAAGAGTATAAAACTGGGGCAATTTCCTTTCCCTCCCTGAGCATCCAAGCAAAGCTGGCCTTGCAGAAGGCAGCACCCCTTCAGCAGGTGAGATGAAGATGTTACTCCAGTGCACGTGCATTTGGTATGAGGGGAAGAACACTACTGGAGAGTGTCCCAAAGACACCAGGTAGCAATAAGCTATCAAGCCATCTCACGCACATATATATCCACAGCTTGCAGCCTTCAAGCCACAATCTGGCTTGTAAGTCAATTAGTGTTTAGGATTGCATTTTTAAATGGAAATTGGTATTTCGAACAATATTTCAAATGTCATAACACTCGTGAGAGCCTCTCTCCCTGAAGGGTTCTGTACACGAGATATATTCCTTTTAGAGTCCATGATGATAAATGAGATGGAAGATTTTGTTTGAAGAGAAAGATTTTTGGAGAAGTAGGAAAGGAATGAAGGTGGAAAGTGTATTTTGATAAGATGCACAGAATCTTTATGTGTGTTATTCAAAATGCCATGAAAGAATGAGAATGAAACATTGTAAAATATTTACACAACACAGCTTGTCTTCCAAAAAAAAAAAAAAAGAAGAAGATACAGTGAGATCAGCAGAAATGAGGTGGGCTGACTGAAGGATGTGTTCCAGTATTGCTGGCTGCTATATGCTTTGCGTGCTGTGAGAGATCATGAAAGATGCATACACTTACATGAAGGTCACTTCTGCATGATGCAGTGCATTTTTCATTTCTAATTCCATGTGCTGTTTATACATTGGCTCTGCATTTAATTTTCACTCGTTAAACAAACATGTAAAATATCTTTCCTGTTTCTATGTGTCTTTGAAATATTTGTTATCACTTTTTTTTTTTTCAATTGGCAACAAAACCACCAAGATTTCTGTGCTTGTAATTTTTAAAAAGTACCCTAACTTTCTCAAAAATACATCTTTATAGCAGGCACTACCTTTATTAATTTCTGTGAGAAATGAAATCATCATTAGGTTTTCAGTGAAGGAAAGGGCGGCAGGAGGGGAAGCAAGAATTTCTATAACAAAGGACCAAGGAAACTTGAAAAAACAGACCTTAAAAGAAATTTTTAGCCTAGCTTTCCTTGTAACTTCTTTTACAGCTGGAAGAGAGCTAATTCTCAGTATGTTCTCCTCACAATACTGACTTGCATATCTACTTTTTCTTCTCTGTACCCATGATAGAGACAAAAAAGCTGCTCAGCTCTTTCACTTGGATTCCCATGCCTTGTCTTTCATGCAGTTTTCCCCCAACTCCTCCTTTTAAAAATAATCTTTGACTTTTTTCCTTATCACTTGCATGCTGAATTCTTTTGACGGTCCCAGATTTTATATCCTCATTCTTTTATTTTTTAACCCAAGACTTCTTCAGAAGAGCAAAGGTACCTCCCATCTAAGTCAGAAAGAGAGATCAGGGTGTCGTGGTTTAGCCCCAGTCGGCAACTAAGCACCACGCAGCCGCTCGCTCACCCTCCCCCTCCCCGGTGGGATGGGGGAGAGAATCGGAAGGGCAAGAGTAAGAAAACCCACGGGTTGAGATAAGAACAGTTTAATAATTGAAATAAAATAATAATAATAGTAATAATAATAATGATAATAATAATAATAATAATTGTAATGAAAAGGAGAACGAGAGAGACAAACAAAACCCAGGGAAAAGAAAACAAGGGATGCAACCGCTCACCACCCGCCGACCGACACCCAGCCAGTCCCCGAGCAGCGATCGCTGCCCCCCGGCTAACTCCCCTCGGTTTATATACTGAGCATGACGTCATATGGTATGGAATAGCCCTTTGGTCAATTTGGATCAACTATCTTGGGCTGCGCCCCCTCCCAACTGGTCAATTTGGATCAACTATCTTGGGCCGTGCCCCCTCCCAACTTCTTGTGCACCTGGCAGGGCATGGGAAGCTGAAAAAGAAAGTCCTTGACTAGTCTAAGCATTACTTAGCAACAACTAAAACATCAGTGTGTTATCAGCATTCTTCTCCTACTAAATCCAAAACACAGCACTATGCCAGCTACTAGGAAGAAAAGTAACTCTAACTCAGCTGAAACCAGGACACAGGGTCTGTATTTCGGCATCCTGACTTAAACACTGTTCCTGCCATTCTAACATACCACAGCAAATTAATATTTGTACAAAGTGAAACAGTTCCAGTGAGAAGTTTGATAGTTCATGGTCTTAACAGCTGTAGCCTGGCTTTTGGCTCCACTAAAACCCTAGACCTCCTGGATTTAGTACAGCTGCTCCCAGTACCGCACACTGTGCCTGGTTGCGTTTGCAAAATCCTATCCTTCTTCACATCCTCGTGGAAGATGTGAATGCATGTTTGAGCAGAGCAGGAGTGGAAAGACTGGGTATTTCGCAAATGAGGTTCTTAGCAGGAATAACAATGAGATAATGTTTTACAACTTTTCAATATTGTAAAAATATCATTATTCTGTCTCGTAGGCATTAGTTGGGATAATACTAAGCGCTAAATTCTGAGGATTATTAATAGCTACTGCTGTATTAAATTCCACTGTAATTCTGCCTGAGTTTAATGAGCAGACAGATTTATAATACAGGACACAATTCAATTAAATAAAAATAGAGTTTCTTTTGATAGATGGAAACAGAAAGATTTGTGCATACAGAAGGAATAATTCATGGTATATAATGAGTAGAGTTTTCCTTTATTTTCCACTTAAATAGCTTCTTTCCTCAGCAATCAGCATTCTTTACTACTATGGTGGCAGTGGTTCATACATGGGAAAAAAATGGATAGGTTAGGGAAGATGACCAATAGGGAAGAGGGGATTTTTGGTTATGCAAAATTTCCATTGCCACTGTGTAACAACTAGATTGCACATGACTTTTCTGGAAGCTGCCTGCCTTCCTCTCTGCTACCATCTCTGCTCCTGACATATCCGTAGATGGATATGGCAGTAACTCACCTTGTCGTGGTTTAGCCCCAGACGGCAACTAAGCACCACGCAGCCGCTCGCTCACCCTCCCCCTCCCCGGTGGGATGGGGGAGAGAATCGGAAGGGCAAGAGTAAGAAAACTCGTGGGTTGAGACAAGAACAGTTTAATAATTGAAATAAAATAATAATAATAATAATAGTAATAATAATAACAACAATAATAATTGTAATGAAAAGGAAAACGAGAGAGACAAACAAAACCCAGGGAAAAGAAAACAAGGGATGCAACTGCTCACCACCCGCCGACCGACACCCAGCCAGTCCCCGAGCAGCGATCGCTGCCCCCCGGCTAACTCCCCTCGGTTTATATACTGAGCATGACGTCATATGGTATGGAATAGCCCTTTGGTCAGTTTGGATCAGCTGTCTTGGCTGTGCTCCCTCCCAGTTCCTTGTGCACCTGGCAGAGCATGGGAAGCTGAAAAAGAAAGTCCTTGACTAGTCTAAGCACTACTTAGCAACAACTAAAACATCAGTGTGTTATCAGCATTCTTCTCCTACTAAATCCAAAACACAGCACTATGCCAGCTACTAGGAAGAAAATTAACTCTCTCCCAGCTGAAACCAGGACACACCTTTACAAGTAAGAGGTTTAAATCCTGGTTCATTAATGACTTAATCTATGTAATGTGGAACAGACCCCAGCAAGAATAATTCAGAGAGACCTTTGAATAACCATGAGACTAGCACTTGCTTTGACCAGAAATGCCTTCTCGTTAACTAAATCCCATGTCAAGTTTTTGTTCAGCTATTCAGTATCTTCACAATGACTCTGTTTCCTTTTTCTCCTTTCCAGCACACAAGAATTTAAAAAATAAATTAAAAAAAAAGTTCACAAGACCTGTGACCTATCTAAAAATTACAGTTCTCCTGCAGCAGAAAATGAGAAACAATCCCTTTTATTCTGAAATCTAATTATGTGCTGTTAATTTTTTTTAAATAACTTTTCTTCATTTCCACAAAAATAGGCGCTTTGGTAGAGAGTCAGTTTTCACGTTCATACACTTAAATTGAAATTTCTCTTTTAAACCAAATGTTGCATTTATCAAGTAGCTCAAAAGATAGCCATGTGCATCTCTTCCCTGAACACAAATTACCAGCTTCATCACTAAAGAAATAGAGCAATGTAGGTAATACAACCTCTATTCTCTGGAAGCCCTTTTGCTCTGGCTTCAAGGCAAAGTATCACCAGAAAGACTGTCTTAAAAAATACTAATAAAATAATAAATGCAATATTGATGGAAACCCTGTGCTGCTCAAAATGATAATTAAAGAGCATATATTAAAATATCACGACTTCATGGACCTGTAAGTATATGAACAGTAAAATACTTAGCTGACTCCTAGAATAAAAATCATCCTTATATTTGTAGAAAATTTGCCTCAAATTCTTGACATAGCATTAGTGTTGTCAAAGCATTCATGCGTTATCATAGGTAAGCTGTAGGTATCAAAAAGATGTCATAATATGCTGCTTTTTAACAAGAGTGGTATATTTTTTATCGATTTCATCACTTTCAAAATTGAATGTAGTTCTGAGAAACCTTTATTTTATACCATGAAACTAGAAAGCAAGGACTTCCTTTATGATAAATTTACATGTAGTCTTAGATGGCATCTCCCTAGAGGAAGTCACAGTTCAGTTCTAAGAAGACTCATGTTAGAAAGGATGCTGCTTCACCAAACATGTAAACAGAGCTCCTGATACCTGCAACAATGATAAAATCCCCACACATATAAGAATGACGTGGAACGGCAGTAAGTAATAGTAGTAGAAAGGTGTCTAGATAACCCAGACTTTGCCATTCTGAGACTATAGTACGATGTTTTGTTATTTAACTACGGCAATGACAATGGAGAGAAAATCCTCAGGAGGAAAGTGCTCTGAGTTTGCTTTACCTTGTTTCTTGTATCTGGTGAAATCAACAGCATTTCAATGGAAGAAAACAAAAATTTGCTTTCAGCCAACCCTGATGAATCTCTACAGGCTGATGCAGAGATTCCCAGTGCTTTTAACTCACTGATAGTGCTTTTTGGAGACAATGGTGATATTCTGAGGGCTCTGCTGCTTGCTATGTTTGAAGCTACGTTTGAAGCATAGCTGCTCACTACGTTTGAATTTGACATGGGTAGATTATGACTGTTTTATGCTCTTTTATATTGTTCCTACATAGTACACATACATGAAGGATAACCATTACATCTCTGATTTGTTATAAACATACCTGAGATCTGAGCAGCTTGATAGATATAAAGAAGTACTGTCAAATTTTGGGGGGACGTGAGAGATGATTTTTGCTTAAGGACTAATGGCTACAGGCTTTTTGCCGTGCCAGAAAGAGCTTGATGACCTTTTAAATGAGATATCAGTTCTATTACTATGGATATTTTGCACTGTTTTCCTTATAGCTGAGAGCTATGAAAACTATTCGAGCCTACATCTGATCGCAAAGAAATAACTACTGGAAATGGAGCCATCACCTGCTTATTCAACCAAAAAAAAAAAAAAATCATTTCAGGACACTTCTTTCAGTATCATTCACTTAAGCTGTATTTTAAATCCTGTTTTATGTACTCTGCACATACATAACAAGAGATCTTCAAATCTTGGTTTCTAGTTGTTTGATAAGCTGATATCCAAATATTCAAAATACTTGGGCTGTTCTCATCAGGTAACACAATGACACTTGGTGATAACACCTGTATTTACATTTCTATCACTGTATTTACATTTCAAAGTCAGTGCTACAAATTCATAGAGACTTGAACATAATAAATACAAAATCAACATTTTTTTTCTCCTCAGAAAAGACACAGTATAAATTCTTCTATCTTCCAGTAGGTGAAACACGCCACTATTTTGTTTAGTTCCAGATTGTATCTTCCCTGAGGCACGAGTCTTTCTTCTGCCATCTAGAACTTCTGTAACTCACTCATCCACTTACAAGAAAGAGTAGCTGCTTGTGAAAGATGGCAATAGAAAAGATCTTACACTTTCTTATCAAAAAAGAGTATTTACATGAGACTGCCTAACGTGAGATGTCAAACTCCCATAAACATCAACATTAAAGGAAGTTTGATGGAATTCAAAGAAAAGAGCCTTCACCAGGAGAGATTGGAGGAGCAGACACTCAACAAGTTCACATACCAGACTGTTCTGAGAACATTTGTCTTTTTTTCTACAGTCTATAGATACACCATAGTTATAACAGAAGTTAGTTCAGCAGAAAAAAAACTATATTCTGAAAAGACGCCAAATAACTTGGCAGACATCCTGAAATTATTATTATCCTGTGGAAGAGGAAATCTCTTTGTAGGTAACCCAGGACAAATTGACTTCAAGGCCATCAAGATTATGAACTTTCAAAGAAGCTGTCCCTCATAGGATTTAAAATATATTAGAAAGCACAACAGATACTAAACAAAATATTTCAATAAATATTTTAATAACATGTAACAGCACCGTAACACTAACGAGTGTTAAAGCTGGACCAGTACTAATACAGTGAGCATTAAAATACAGTTTAAGCATTGTATTATATTAAAATTAATGTATAATGTCCTTCTTTTGAGACAAACCCTTGCTGTGGTACTTTTAAGTGAATCAGTTCTGCAGCCAGTTCCAAGTTTCATAGTAAGCAAGTACAGCTCCCCCGGAGAGCCAGAAATCACCAACTCTCTAAACAA
>VYZW01031703.1:0-31650 GCA_013401315.1 Balaeniceps rex
TTTCTGGCACTCAGCTTAAAAAAGACCATGAGTAGCAGAAACAAAACTGTCTGACTTAGCCAGCCAAGGAGAGACAGTCTGGGGCTGGACTCACCCAAGCAAGGCTTTCAAGTAGGATGGAAGACATGGAAAAATCATAGGAATGTTAACTTAATTAAAAAAAAACAAAAAAACAAAAAAACAAAAACCAAACACAATCAAAAAAAATCCTACCCTTCAAACTAGGCTTGCAGCTAATAAGTCATTGTGTCAGACAGTTCCTCAGCCAGCGTTAAAAGAAGTGTGCTGATTTACACCAAAAGGATTTGGCCCTGTGTCTCATATACCCACGAGGGGAGAGGCACATGGTGCCAAAGGCACTGAAAGACCAGAACAATGGAAGTGTCTTTATATATTTAAATATACTTTGGATTCAGCTCTGAGAGCACGGGGAAATAACTAGAGGCACAACAATTCTCATGGGAAGGCCAAAACATCCTTTAAAAACGCAAAGAAATTATAAGGCTTGTAGCCATAATTGGAAAGTGCAGGCTGGCCACATTGTTAGCTTCATTTTAGTGGTTACACCAAAAAGGGAAGGTTATTTGTCTAAGGTGAAAAATCAGCAAAATCCCCAAGTGCAAAAACAGTAAGCAGCTAGTCGACCTGGAATAAAAAGAAGCAGAAAACCTCTCAGTTGCACAACAAAATGAACAAATACAAACCACCTGAATTGCAGCTATTCAGGAAGTGAATTATTCAGAAAGACTGAAAGATAAGAATAAATCACACATTAGCACATCAGGTTAATATGGCAGCAAATAACAGGAGAACAGGGTTATTTAGGATATATATAAATTCTTGTCAAGAGAGGTCATTTTTTTTTCCTCCCTCTGGGCTCAACGAAACAAACATTCAGTCAGTTCTGAGTATCTCAGCATCAACAACATATTGACAACTTGGAGGGAACTCAAAGAACATCTTCAGAGATGATTTAGGGACTGGAGGAATTGATTTACAAGGAAAGACTTTATGATCTAAGTGGAATAGATTAATCTCTACTATAATTCCATCGATGTCAAAGGGCCAAATTTTGCCCTCAATTACAACAGTGTAGATGTGGCAAAACTTCACTGGGATAAAAATATAAGGTCATCATTAGGAAAAAGAAAATCAAAAAGGAATATCTATTAGACTCCACACATATCTTTGTGGAGAAATAGCAGAAACTCCAGTGTTTGTGACATTTAAAATTAACCAAGATAATAGTATTGAATAATATTATACAGAGACCTGCAGTGACAAGGGAAATAAAAATACATAAGTGCTATTTTCCCATATTTTATTATGATGATTATTGTTATATGAAAGGAGGAATCTACATCTGAAATTAACTTCCTATTGGCCCTTTTAAACATAATATGTTTTCATACAGACAAAAAACATCAGGGGAAAATCCATCTTTGGCAGAGCCAAAGAAAATAAAGAGAATTTTTAAAGTATGTTAGGGATAAAGGAAAACCCAACAATAGCAGCAGCCTATTACAACATGCTATGGCTGGTGATGATAAAGCAGAGATGACAAACTGTTAATAACGATGGATAAAAGGCAATTCTATTCAATAACAGTTTATATACTGCAGTGTAAAGAGATGGCTCTGAGGAAAGATTTTAGAGGATGCCTGAAGTAAGTTTCAGATTGATTTGTAATTTGAAGTATGAAGATGATACAGTCCTCACTACTGGAATCACAGGATTTTACCAATGGGTTGTATGCTGTAGTAGGGAAGAACTATTACCCCTTCACTTTTGTCTCTAAGACAAAAATAATGTCCATAACAGAAAAAAAAGCTCGTGATTTTGAAAGAAGGGAGGGGACTTGAACAGGTTTCAGAGTTTTTTGTCTAGGTTTAGAAATAAATCAAGGTAGCTAATGTGCACAGAATGTGTGGAGGAAGTCAGGCACAAGAACAACCATGTCTATTCCAACTAAGATCTGGAAGATAAGAGGGATCAAAATTCAAGCAAAAAGCACACTGCTTTAAAGCAGCTCTGTGGATGAGTATCACATCTGACTGCAAGGACAGGACCTCTTCCAGAGAGAGAAACCAGAAGCACTAAATGCACAGTCCTGTAGACACATGCTGCTGCTGTTCCTCCCTACCCCACCAAATTCTCCAGGAATGTAAAACAGGGCTATGAATGGTTACAGGGACCCCCTGCCCTGGCCAGGGGCTGATAAGCAGAATTTATAAAGAAGATGTGCAACAACTGAAGAAGAAAATCTTTTAAGGAAGAGTGGAATGAAAAAGGATGGGAAGTATGAGAAGACCACGCTTACAAGGCATGGAGATGTGAACAGAGTGACGATAAATCAGCTACAAGACTTGCATAAATGACCGACTGTGAAGTTAATTTTACTGTGACTCCAACCTTTGAACTGAAGACTACTGATGTCAAGGAAGGTGAGGAGGTCATTTAAGTTCACCGATAGTTGAACAACAACTATTATAGACCAGTCTGGATACTCTAAATCTAAATCAAAAGATGGTTTGGAAGATATCTATCCCACAGATCCTAATAAAAGTCATAAATAATAAAAGAGTTACAGGTAACATGATGCTCTGATAACAATGTCACATTAAAAAAAATCCTATATGGGATTACTAGTTACCCTGGATTGATAATTTATCCTGACATAAATGCAATGAAAATAATAGGAGAGCTAATAGACAGACTAATTAATAAAGAATTAAGGGATAGGAATAGAATTAATGGCTGTCAACATGATTTTATGGAAAACAGGTTTTATCAAATAAACCTGATTTAATTATTTGGGAAGATTCCAAGCTGGACTGATAATCACATTGATGGACCTTGCTTTAGTAAAGCCTTTGACTTAGTATCATACAATGTTTTGATTTTAAAAGTTAGAGCTACACTAATACAAAACAGCCTAAACAGATAAAAACTGACTTGGTGAGTTCAGCAAGTACTAATTAATGGGGCTTTATCATAAGCATTTTTTCCTTGGGGAATTCCCATAGATAAGCTTATCTACAGTTGGTACAATGCAATACTTCTAGCAAAGAATGCCAAATTAATATAAAATATACAATCACTTTTGCTAAAAAGGCTCAATGGAACAAAGTTTGACAAAGTGGTAAATGAAGGTACTTCCAGGTACTTCCAGACAGTGTTCAGATTTGTCTGACAGTTCGGTGCATTCAGGAAAATATCCGGCCATGTATGGGGGCTGTGCACTGAAGCTTGAGTACGTGACACTGCTCTGGCGTCCATGTGCAGAGCTGACCTTGGACGACCTGCAAGGAAATACAAAAGGGTCTGGGACACATAATCCAGACACCCCAGACCCCCTTTTCTTCTTTTTCATGGATCCCACTGCACTGTCCAGTGCACTGTTGGAGGTGACTGCCTGAATCCTAAATCATGTCACGCCTCCTCTTTTTTTTCCAGTGTCATCCTCTACTGCCTGCCCTTAGATCCTAAGGCCCTGGCTTAAATCCACACCATCTGCAGACAGCCACTTCTGTGCAGCCATCCTGCCAGCTACTGTGTTTAACTCATAACCTTATAGCTTTGGTATATGCTATTACACTTTAGGCTTTTTCCTTATGTTCTTCAGCTGCATAGCTAGTTTCAGGTCACATGCCAAATAACTCTCCACACTCAAACAACTGAAACAGGTTGTTATTTTCATGAACTCAAACAGAGACCTTTGTGAGGGTGTTTTTCTCCCCCTCTCCTTTGTCATCCTGATAGATCTCTGTCAGATCCTGTAATAAACGAAATCCCAAAGAAAAACAAGCACTTAGATTTCTCTCCCTCCTCTCCACTTCCTCACCCACAAATAAGCGGTATGCTTTTAGTGCACTTAGTGTTCTCAGATTATGTTAAAATATACCAAACATACACTGTTCTACTCTTTCATGAAAACTTTAAATCGCCGTTTCTGGGCTCAATTCAACCCTTGCCTCATTCTGTGATAAAAGGGCTTAAAAGCACTGTTCTAGAATAGAATAGAGTTTGGGTTTTATATAGCATCTTTCATGTTCACAGTATCCCAAAGGGCTTTACAAAGCACTGGTGTAGATACTGGAAGTACAGTAAGCGTAGGCAAATGCAGCATCCATTATGCGCTCAGGGATGGCTCACACACCTAGCACCCAGCCTTATGTAACAGCAATGGGTTTGAAGAGGGAACGGAGCATTAGTTGGACATCAACATTACTTTAATGGTCCACAGGGATGTCTAGGAGTCTGAAATAGTAGGTGGAGAGAAACAGGGGAGACAGGAAAGTGTGGTGTGTGTGGCGGGGGGGAGTGCAGGTGCACTGCTTGAAGCTGTACAATCAGGCAATGGCACTAATTTGCTCAGGGAGATTGCACCTACCCGTTGCGCATGGGGGAAATCTGGAGATGGATGGGTTTCTGGGATGGTGGAGACATACGTCACCTGTGTCTGTGAACATGCTCGCCAGATGAAGAGTGAGCAGCCAAAGAGTGTGTGCAGGATAACGTGATGATGTGTTTGAACAGCTTGCCTGTGGTGAGGGCTGGGAGTAAAGTGTGGGAGAGGCCATAACGAGGTGGAAAGACCACACGTAGTGCATGACTGTGGAAGGAGTTCGTGTGCAAAATTAGCAGGAAAGAGGCGATGCACATTCATGGCTGAATTGTGTGCATGTTATCTGTGTATTTGAGCAAGAGAAGGGGTGAGAAATTGCTTACACTTTGCCTGCAAGATAAAGGATTAATATGCACAGATACTTATTCTTTGGAGAACAAAAAGCTTCTAAAGAAAAACAAACAAAAAAATGGACTATATGAAATGTAGTGAAAAGGTAGAGGTGCGTTGGGAAAAGACTGTACAGCAGGAAAGAAGAGGTGAGATTGTCAGAGGTCACAAACATCACGCAGCATCAGAACACCACACGAAGGGGAGGTACACCTCTGCCTGTGTGCATACCTCCGAGCAAGGCAAAATGATGAAACTACTTCCCAGAGAATATGTGGTGTGAAAAGGAAAGGTTTTGTTTGAAATTGGCTATGGAATTCCTTGATGTTTGCATCAGAGTGATTCAAAAAGACACATATCACTTTACGTCCACTCAGTTACGTGTTCCTTTCAAAATCTGGCTTTTTAGGGACTCAGCATTAAAAATAGATGAGAATTTCCTGCTAAAGAGTGATTTTTTTCAATGCATCATAAGGCATGCATTTAAATGTGGAATATTTTTAAAGATGTAAACACCTAAAGGAAGTTACTTACTCTGGTAGAAGTGGACTTTTGTTTTCATGTCACTTTTTTCCACTAGAAAAGGAATTTAAGACAAATTGAGGAAAGAAGACCAAACCAAACCCACTCTGTAACGTCTCCTTAAACAAAAGCAAAACAAAAGAATAAACTTAAGACACACTTTCTTCCCTCTCTTTCCTGAAGAAATATGGTCCAAGTCACATTATGAGGTGATGAGGACTAAGTCTCGAGTCAGAGATTATAAATGATAATTTACTGCAATGACATATGGAGATTAGCATGTAAGTTAGGAAGATACCTGTGCAGGAGGCAGAGAGACCATTATAGCTTTTCACGGGGGAATAAAAAACTTATTTCAGATGGAAAGTTAGGGGTGCTCTTATATTTTAGCCCACTATAACTCAACTGAGATAACCAGTAAAACTTTCCTATGTAGATACAGATATTAGCAATGTAGGCATAATGTTTTAGATAATTTTCTAAAACATAAATGTTTTAGAAAATATTACACCACATTTCCATTACACGTACTGATGTTACTCCCTCCCTAACTCCCCAACGGCACTTGTTTTTGAGCAGAACTCTGTGATAGCAATTTGGGTTTGTGAGGCTTTCAAAACCTGTGCTTGTTTTAGCCTGGAGAAGAGGAGGCTGAGGGGAGACCTTATCGCTCTCTACCACTACCTGAAAGGAGGTTGTAGCGAGGTGGGTGTTGGTCTCTCCTCCCAAGTAGAAAGTGATAGGATGAGAGGCAATGGCCTCAAGTTGCACCAGGGGAGGTTTAGATTGGATATTAGGAAAAACTTCTTCACAGAGAGGGTTGTCAAGTATTGGAACAGGCTGCCCAGGGAAGTGGTCGAGTCCCCATCCCTAGAGGTATTTAAAAGACTTTAAAAGACGGGCAGACGAGGCGCTTAGGGACATGGTTTAGTAGTGGACAGGTACAGTTGGACTCGATGATCTTAAAGGTCTTTTCCAACCAAATGATTCTATGATTCTCACATGTAAAAATGTCCAGATATTCAGTTTGCAGCTCCTTCATGGGGCTACACATGGTATTTTCTTTACCCTTGGTTATCCCATGAATTATAAAGTGTTTGCTGCAGGCCAGAGAGGACATGTGTATGAAATGCTGCTGGAGCCTTGGCCTACGATGTTTCCCATGGCTGCCTGGGAGAGAAGCAACACTCAGTCCCTTGTGAGAGAGAAGACGACAGACAAGGAGAAAGAGCATGACACAGGTCACAGAGGGCAACTTCGGCCAGACATCTTTTCAAAGCCAGAATGTTATAATACTCAGTTAAAGGAAATCTCGGCCAGTAAATCCACTGTCCTGGTTTCAGCTGGGATAGAGTTAATTTTCTTCCTAGTAGCTGACATAGTGCTGTGCTTTGGATTTAGCATGAGAATAATGTTGATAACACACTGATGTTTTAGTTGTTGCTAAGTAGTGCTTAGACTAGTCAAGGACTTTTCAACTTCTCATGCCCTGCCAGCAAGAAGTTGGGAGGGGGCACAGCCAGGATAGTTGACCCAAACTGACCAAAGGGCTATTCCATACCATATGACGTCATGCTCAGTATATAAGCTGGGGGGAGTTCTCTGGGGGGCAGCAATCGCTGCTCGGGGACTGGCTGGGCATCGGTCGGTGGGTGGTGAGCAATTGCACTGTGCATCATTTGCTTTGTATATTATTACTATTACTATTATTACTACTACTACTATTTTACTTTATTTTATTTCAATTATTAAACTGTTCTTATCTCAACCCACAAGTTGTCTCACTTTTCCTCTTCCGATTCTCTCCCCCATCCCACCGGGGCAGGGGGAGTGAACAAGCGGCTGTGTGGTGCTTAGTTGCTGGCTGGGGTTAAACCATGACATCCACTGACACTTTATCACTTCACATCAGCCAAGGATCAGACCAGCCTACTGCTCCTGGGCTGCAGGTATCATCCTGCTGCAAAGTGAGACTTGCACAGTCTGCCTTTCCCAACGTTGTTTCTCTTCACTATGAGGTGTACATCAGTCTTTTCTACAGTGACCAGCTACAGAGCAGGTGGGTTGCTCATGCTTTGCATGTGCATGGGATGACAGCAAAGGGAACAGCTAAGCAAGAGAAAAAGATTAAACAGTAGAGAAACAGCAATGTTCCTATCTAAAAGAACTGGTGGACAGAAAGTAGATGAGGCATAAAAGCAAAGACATGTCTCCAGACTAAAGTAAGTAGTAAGCTCTAAAAATCTACCTCTAAAAGATTATGTAGGTGGAACTTTACAAAAGAAATCTCTGGGGTTTACCCCAGTGTGAGCTGTTGCTTTAAATCATTTGCCAGGCACTTGAGAGTTTAATATCAGCTTTTGATACAGTATTTTTCTAAAGTGATTTTGGAGATTACATAGAGGGAAAAAGTAAAAATAAACCTGAATGGGAGGGTTTTGTTGCAAACCCAGTTTTAAAGTCTGACGGAAAAGTCACAAATATCTTGTTTAAGAATGAAGCCCTGGCAGTATAGGATATCATTTCTTAGCTTGCAAAGTTTTCAGTGAACTGTCTAAAATACCGATGTGGCAATATCAAGACAGGCAGATGGAAGGGAGCTGATAAGCCATAGACAAAGGAAATAGCTTTAAATATCCATTCAAAGGGATATCATTTTAATGAACAAAGCATAGAGATGGGCTTGGACCAAAGTACTGAACCAAATATCTGTTGGAAAACGCAAAGGGTCTGCTTCATGAACAATTTGAAGATCTTGACATTTGTTCAGATTTCCTAAAAAAAATTATACATGACAGACCAGAAAGCATGTGGAAAGACAGGAAAAAAACATGACAAAATTAAGTTTCAAGAGTGTCAGTAGCTGATGGAGATCTAATAACCTGGCTTTCCTGAATGAGTGCTTAGAAAAGAAAAGATCTCATCTTTTCCTCACTTCTAGAACCAAAAAGAACACATCATAACTGACAGTTTTCTCCTCAAATGTTTAATGAGTTAGTCTCCCCACAAAAAGTGAACAAAACTTCCAAAACATATTATTGAAAATTTATGGACCTTCTGTAAACAGAGATCTCATTATGGAGCTATGGTTTTTTTGAGTGGTTTAAATCAGTTCCCCCTTATATTTGGGCAAACCCAAGTCCTGTAGATTATATGTGCAGCAAGAGGGAAATAATACAACTCCATTCAAGTTATTTTAATGTCACTGATTTATGCTGGCTGAGAATCTGGATTTATTTCTACACTGTCCTAAGTTTATAGATTTCCAGTATGTGCTTTAGCTTTTTCCTACAGTAACAACAGCTGTAAGATGAAACTTAAGCAGACTCAGATTGAGATCTGGGTAAAGCATAAAGTCTGTGGGATTTGCAAAGCACATAAAAGCTTATTTCCTCCCCCCAGGTGAAGCCTTTGAAATGGGCTGCAGTCTCAGGAAAGAGACACTTTTCTTGGAAATACTCTAGTTTGACTGCCCAAACTAAGAAATACTCTTAATTCTGAAGTAAACTATGGTGGAAGAAACTATGCCAGAACCTGTAATCTACATACAGAGAAGACCTTCATACCCAGGACCAGGCGCATTTCCCTCCTGTGCCCTCCCTGCCTGTTCTGTGCTCCACTAGCTGCCCCTCAAAATAAAGTAATAAAAATTCAAATGAGTTTTTGGAAAAATATACCTGTGAAGGGGAGACATTTCCTGTCATTTTAATAACATACCAGGTTAATAATATTAAATCACCAGAGGCCAAGGAAATGTCGCTGGAAATATTTAAGGCTCCCCACTCAAGAGTGATGAGACTTTCAAGTAACTGGGAGAGAATCAGAACGGGATAGCAGGGACTGGCAAGGCCAATCCTTGCCCATGAGGAAAAGTCATTTTGCAGGGCTTGGCTTCTCATTTAAGGAACATATAATATATTAACAAAATAAAAGCTTATCTAATCCTGGAAGTGAAATTTATGCTTGTGAAAAGGTGCAGGACAACTCTGCAGACAGCAGTCCCCAATTTAGCCACCAAACCAGTAGAAGATAAACAAGAGTGAGACCAGTTTCAACCTTTTGCTCTGCCAAGAGACTAGTTCCTCAGTTGATGTCAGAAGTGAGAATTTTACTGACATGAAAATAATCATGCCCATTTGAACTGGCCGTTACTTTTGCTTGGGTTTTGACCATACCTTCACCTACCTGGGTGTTTTACTGAGGCGATCAGCCTTAAAACAAACCTACCAACCGGAAATACAGAAACCTTCCCTAAAGACAGATGGGCAGCATGAGTTTAAGGCTGGCTGGGATTGCCAGAATGATACAAAGCTTTTTGACAGAGCTGTGGGATTTGTGTAATTCAAAAAAAAATTTTTAAAAAGAAATTTTATTGAACTCCAGATATAACTGGACTGTGTGAAACTGACCAGATCCTTAGCTCAAAAAATCTTATCTGGAGTTGTTCTGATTTATACCAGCTAAAGGCAAGAGCCTCTTTAAGTAGGGGATAATCCACATTTATTTGGTTCTTGAGTTTGCTGGACAAACGATTCAGGAAGAAGAGGGAGTGAAGTGGGTCTGCAGTTTGAAGGACCCTTACAGCTCCTGCTGCTCACAGCTCTGCTTCCCTTTCCATCAGAAGGAAGACTCGAGCACAAATATTACTTGTTCAGACTCTAAGTCGTCAGACAAAACATAGGGCAGGCAAAACCTTATCCATAAATAGCACACAAATCTCAATTTGCTCATATACCTGTAAATACAACTTTTGCCCTGTGCAGTGACAGACCCCCATATATGGATTGACAAGGTAGTCACTGCTTTCCCCATAACCTAAAGATGAGGACAAAGAGAAAGTAGATTGTGACAAATGTGAGGTTTCAGCTTCCAGTCAATGTCGATCCTTCCTTGGTAGGCAATCATGCAGAGTCATGCCGCTCACCTTCTGAACTTGGTGGAGAGCAGTATCCGCCCAAAAAGGGAAAGTGGCAAATACAACTCCAGCCTTAAAAAACACTGTCTGGAGCTGATGCCACACCCCTGATCAACAGATCTGATTGCTGCACCAGGCAAATTAGCCAAATTATTAGAAACTAAACCAAACAGAATTAGTGAACACATGGACACATTGTTCTTTGGGAAGAGTCAATATAGTTGTCATAGAGGGAAGTCATGCCTCACAAATCATTCTGGGATCTTATAAGTAATTAAGAAATATATCAATAAGGATGAGGTAGTCAATGCAGTGCTCAGGAATTAAAAAACAAAACAAAACAAACCTCTCATGGTAACATGCAAAAGCTCTTAAAGAAGCTATAACCTAATGGGATGAGAGGAAAAGTTTTCTTGTTAACTGCTTAAAAGGACAGGAAGAAAATGTATTGAAATATTCATAAATTGGCTGGAAAAGGGGATTCATAACAAGAAGATGAAGTTAGTCAAAGACACAAAATAACAGCATAGTCAAATTTGAAGCTGACTATAGAGAATTGCAGAAGACTCTTGAGATACAGAATGATTCAGTGATAAAACGACAGATGAAATTCAGTGCTGATAAGTGCTAAGCAAGGTACATGGGGGAAATAAGCCTAACTCTCTATTTCCAGTCAGGAATGGGATCTTGGAGTCATTGTGGATAGTTCTATAAAGATGTTAGTTTAGTGCTCAGAAATGCTCAAAAAGGCAAATAAAATAGCAGGAACCGCTGGAATATCAGAGAGGAAAACATGAAGCACAGTTGTGCCACTGTATAAATCTAGAGTTCACCTGAAGCTCCAATTGTGCATGTCATTTTAGTCCCCCATCTCAGGAAAAAAAAAGCAGGGGGGAAGGAAAAAGGAGGGGGAAAAGGAAAAAAAAAACATGGGGGAAGGAAGGGGAAAAGGGAAAAAAAGGAGGGGGGGAAGAGATAACTAAAAATGGAAAATGGAGAGAAATGGAACAAGGATCAAAGACCTGTAATGGTGTTGAAGGAGAGCCTTACTAATCAAGGGTTCAGGAAAGAGAAAAATCGAGAGGTTAGAAAAGAGGTCTGTAAGTTCTGGGTGGAAAAAAGGGAGTGCAGAATGGGGCTCCAGAATATCATATATCAGAATAACTGTTGGGCACTCTACATAGTCATTGTGCAAGTGGTTTCAAATAAATGAAACAAACCCCTTTTCAAACCACACACATTTCAGTCCTTACCTCAGGATGCTGTGGGAGGTCATGTAACTTCAAAAAGGGAGCAAGGAAACTCAGACAGGGTATGCACATCTGTGGGTTTGGTGTTTTTTTAAACACCAGACACTCAGGAAGTCCTCCAACCATCAGCTGCCAGAACCTGGCAAGGTACTCCTTGGCAAGATTGGAATGACATGTGTAAATCATTCTTGCACTGAGCACTTGCTCCTCTCCTTGTGGAGAGTTTTGTTCTGACCAAGCTTGATGGCATGTGGGGTCATCACTCCCTCCCTCAAAGAAGTTAGAGGGCGAAAGAGCTACTTTCAGATGTCTTCCAACAAGGCAAAGCCTTAAGTCACATTGTCTCTCTTTCTCTCTCTCACACACCAATATGTATTTAGCCCTCGTGGGAGATATAAAGCAGTAGAGTCAGACCACACAGGTCAGATGCACCTAGTCAAGCATGGTCCCAGTAGAGCTGAGGAACGGTGGCTCCGTGTTCCCCTCTCTGCCACATGGCACAGCACATGCAGTACCAGTCAAGCTCATAGGAGAGAGGGTCTACATTCCACTTAGCTCTCCACCATACTCTGCTTTCCAGGAAACATTGCACCTTGCCACGAACCAAGCAATAAAACAACATTTGTTTATGCAACCTAAACATTTTAAACAGGTTTTGTACCAACTGGTCCTTTCTGTGTGCTGTGTGTCTGTCACAGGAGCAACCTGCTTTCATTCTCCTCAAGGTGCCACCAGCACCAATGTCACTTTTCATAATAAAGGACCAGATTTGCTACAGGTATAAATCAATCTCACTCCCTCTAGATCAATAGTGATAGGCCAGTTTATACCAGATCAGGAGCTAGTTAAATAACAGTAATGCTGGAGATTTCTTGAAAAGAGCAGGAGTTTTTCATTGCATCTGAGGATTGAAGAATAAGACCAGGTGGGTTTCATGTTCATCAAAACAGGACAAATAAGGTTTTGTTCAGTGCAATACAGATATTTCTTTCAGTGGAAAAAAAGAAAAAAACATACTTACTTTTGTTTATTTGATGTTTCCCCTCCCTACATTGCCCCAGAAGAGAAAATAAGCTGATAAATTCTATATTAGCACTAACACATGTATCAACAATACTGACATGTTTTCAGTTGAATTTTCAGTTCATTCTATTTTCCATCTCACAATGAAATTCAGTTCAATTGAAAGATTCAATAGTAATTGGAAATAGGCTCTGGAAATTGCATAATCTAGTTCTCAAAGACCCAGAAATTAACAAACAAACAAACAGAATACACACAAAACTAAAGTAACCACATTCTGTAAAGATNAAGAGTAGGAGTTTTTCATTGCATCTGAGGATTGAAGAATAAGACCAGGTGGGTTTCATGTTCATCAAAACAGGACAAATAAGGTTTTGTTCAGTGCAATACAGATATTTCTTTCAGTGGAAAAAAAGAAAAAAACATACTTACTTTTGTTTATTTGATGTTTCCCCTCCCTACATTGCCCCAGAAGAGAAAATAAGCTGATAAATTCTATATTAGCACTAACACATGTATCAACAATACTGACATGTTTTCAGTTGAATTTTCAGTTCATTCTATTTTCCATCTCACAATGAAATTCAGTTCAATTGAAAGATTCAATAGTAATTGGAAATAGGCTCTGGAAATTGCATAATCTAGTTCTCAAAGACCCAGAAATTAACAAACAAACAAACAGAATACACACAAAACTAAAGTAACCACATTCTGTAAAGATGTAATAAGTCAATTAAATTAATGCACAACGTGATTCTTGGCTGACGGGAGAATACAAAGAGAGAGGTCAGATCCTGTTTTCAAAAAGGAGCCTCATGAAAAGGGAAGCAAATGGAAATGTCATTATTGAACATTATGATGAGAGATGAAAGGAGTCTCATCCAAAAAAGCTCCAAGGGGGTGAAATGTAAATTGTTCAGAAAGGAAGCAAATGAAAGGGGATGTGATAAAGTCAGTGATGAGTAAACATGGGGGAGAGCTGCAACTCAGGTTCAGATGATAACAGTAATAAATACTAAAGGGCCTGATCCGTAGCGGGTAGAAATCAGCACGGTTTCATCATCTTCAGAGGGGCTGCACAGATTCACACCCACTGAGTCTTGTCCTGTAATAGCACTCAGTATTTAGGTAGCTCTTTCATCTATTGATATTGTGCTCAAACTATTATTTTCACCCACATATGAAGAAAGGGAGGGGCATACAAAGACCTTGTGGCTTTTCATTTTTTCTCCTAACTGCAGTTGTGCATTTTGGTTGTTATAGGACCCAAGCACCTTGTTGAAAGCCAGAGCCAAGTCATCTCCAAATAATACTGCATGCCTGAAACTTCTGAAGATAAAATTAAATGATTCACCCCAAAACCAGAGGCTTCCAAAATGCCTAAGGGAGTCAAAAGACTTGTCCATACAACACAACTCAGGCCTACATAGCATCAGTTAAGATCCCTTGTTGAGATGGCTTGAATATAGATAAAGTACAGCATTAGTTCAGTCATCTATTGGGACTGCTTCACAGGTTTCAAGGACAGACACTGAAAGGACATTCTTTCATAAGAAAACACTTGTGTTTGGAAACGTTTATGCCTAAGAAAGGGTTGGATTAGACCAAAAGGGCCAATTTTGAGTTATCGTTGCCTAAATCTAAGTTGGTATCTATACCTACGATGCCTGCAGGAATTCTATACATGGGCAATCGTGAAAGGGGATCCCTAACCCATATTTCAAGCCTGCTCTGTTACAGGGGTCCTGGTGGCAGCTACACGTAAAATGAAAGCCCTGAAGAGACATCATTTTCTTAGACAAGTTAATCGTTCCATAAAGGTACTCCTTACTCCCTGCTGTGAACTGTTGCATAGCTCCACTGCCTGCTGTTAAACTGTTGAGTGATTCGACTCAAAACTCGTTGCCACTCATTTATGAAGAGATAATCCCTATGCTTGGCATATGCAGGTTTGTTTAATATGTGAAGCTCCATGAGATCTACTGGGATGGAAGGTTCTCAATGGATGCTCGTCATCATCAAAAGTAGGATGATAGTTAATTAGCTTGCATGTCTCTCGGTACCCCGTGAGAATAGCCATTCAAGCTTGACAGAGGTAACTTGCCTGAGAAGCAAGTAATCCTGATAAATATAACTCCAGGAAAGGACAGTAGAAATTAGAGAGGCAGAAGCAGTATCTCTCCATATAAGATTATGAATTTTGACCCCACTTCTGTCATTGTGTGAGTTAACACTGACACCCAGGCTGGACTGAAGGTTAGGCAAGTGATATTTAGTGCTTACATCATCGCCAACTATATGAAAACTGACTCCAGATATTCATAGCTAACCCTGTTGTAACAAGGGGACATCAAGAAGTACTTTTGTCCACTACGTTCCAACATAAATATAAGAAATAAAACATTTTGAAAAATCTGGTTTTTAATAAAAGTTAGCTATAAATGCTCAGCACCTGCAAGAGTCTGATCCTTTCCTTAGAGGTCTCAGAGTGAATGCAAATGCCTTATTGCAGGCACCCCCAATTAAAAATTATGTCACCTGGCTGCTGTATGGCAAACTCGGAGACAACAGCCTTTTAATTGTGTTACTAATGAAACAAATAGAATTCCTATATGCATTTGTTTATCACTGATGATGAAACACCACAAAAAACTTCTTAAAAATTGACATGCATATCCAAGTCTAGCCATGCATAAAGATACTCTCCAAATCTGGGCCACAGTTTGTGAAACCTGCTGAACAGAAAGGTGTTCCGTAAGATTTTATTATTAGGAATTTTATAAAACTTTGAAGGTTATTATTGCTCAAGATTAGGTTGAAATGTTTAATTATGAACAGAGAGAAGGTTTTTGGCCTTTTCAAAGGATAGGAGCCTTTATTGATTTTATTAGTCAAAGAAGGTGATAGTTTTTATATTAATAACCAGAGAGCAATTTCTCTGTTAAACAGTGATTATAAAATACTAACTGAAATACCATTGGAAAAGTCCAAGGAAGGTCACTCTTTTTTCTTATTTCTTGTAATCAATCTCACTTTATCAAAGGCTGCAGAAATATAGCAATAATCTAAGTTGAATTGTGGACACTTCTGAACTTGCAGGCAGATGTGGCAATGCCTTCCCTGTTAATTGAGGCTGGATCAAATGAAAGCCTTTGATTGAATGAACTATAATTGCTTGCTCGATAGCTGCAAACATGGTTGCCTACCTGATGTGTTTGTTTAATGGCTGTATGCCTTATGCAAACATGTCTGTGGAAGGCCATGGATAAACAGACAGATGGAGACTGGACAGGAGTGACTTCAAATCAACTGAGCGACCAGGTGCAATTCACCTTTGTGGCTTTTGGGTTTTTTTTTCTGGGATTACACATGGGGAAGTTGGGACAGGTTTCAGCTCACCCTGTCAAGGTGCCTGGAGCATCCTGCCTGCATAGCCAGCACTATCCCCTTGCACTGGGAGCTCGTGGTGCCACTGAGACATCCCTGCACAGCTGGAAAGTCAGAAGCAGTTAGATGCAATGCCAAGAATCACAGTTTCGGTGTGCTATGGGCTACCAGACCACTAGGGCTCAGCCGTAGTTGGCTTGGTTGGACCTTTGGTTTTTCAGTTGCTACCTTTAGAAGGGAGTTGCCCTACTACAACAGGGCAGAGGCTCAGGCAGTCCAGCAATCCCTTCAGCAGCCAGCATCCCAGTTTTGCAGTACTGCTCAAGAAGGCCTGTAGCAAACCATCACGGGATGTCCTGCCCACAGGGGCAGGTTTCTTTCCTAGCTCTCATCAATTAGCAGCTATTTTATACCCCGAAGCATGAAGTTCTCCATCCCTCATACATTTTTTATTTTCTCTAATAGAATTTCTCATTATTCATATGAATGTCTAATCCTTTTGTGAATCTTCCAAAGCTCTTGGCTTCAATAATGTCTGTGGCATTGAGTGCCACATGTTAATTATGTGTTATATAAGAAAAGTATTTCTTACTATCAGCTTTAAATCATTTGCTTTAAAAAAATAATGTAATGGTTAAATAAACCATAATTGAGTATAGCATTGCATAGATAAGGCATGTCTTGCCTTAAAAATGAATTGTGGGTTTTTTGACCGCTGGGAAACTGAGGCATGCAAGGACACAACTTACAATTGGCCATTCACTGCTAGATACAAAGATAGAACCTAGGAGTTCTACTTCTTATATTCTTTCTATAAATAAAAAAAAGTTTTACCATATACTGAAAGCTGATTTAGACATCTCAGCTTTTCATGTTCATTTTAAGGAACAATCTCATTGCCTTGTACTCATAAGGAAAAAACCCCGACATTCCTATCTGATACAGAGACTGTGTTACAAGAAATGTCAGGGATTACATTCTGCCAAATCAAGTTTACTGTGACCCACTGGAAACAAAGACAAACTTCTGAAAAACAAAAGACTAACATGTTGAAGCTACTGGGAATTCTCTGTATTGGACAGGATTAAAGTCATTCTGATTCTTCTATTGCCAATAATCTCTGAGAGGAAATTTGATTTTCCCTCACCACAAATAACTTCATATATTTTACTTGCTAATATTATTGGGGTGGTGTGATGAACAAACTCATGCAAAATATACCCTGCTTACCAATATGTAGAGAAAGGCTCTGTGACAAAATAACTACCCCCCATCCCAAATAAACACCTCATCCACATACAAAAAATAGCTGAGGACAGGAATTACTTTCCCACTGCCTGTAGCTTATGTGTTGTATATAATGGTTTCTGGAAACATTTTTATCATGCAGGGATAAAGGAGATGGAAAATAATCATCCTTACTTATCTAAGTATGGTATTTAGATGACCCTCATTACCACTGTGTTTGAGTGCCTCCACACATTTAGTGTATTTATACTCTGAAAATCTCATGAAGCAAGAAAGTGTTGACAGCCCCATGTTACAGAAAAGAACTGAGACAGAGAGAAGATGTGACTGATTCAAGAGTACAGAGAAGATCTGTAGCAGTGCAGAAACTTGAACCCAGGTCATCCAAGTTTTAACTTATTGCTTTACCTACGGCTGTAGCCTGCCTTATTGACCTAGGCTTACAACCCGTTTCATCTATCTATAAAGCAGGGATTTATCAGCAAAGAGAAACGTCTCAGAAAACGCCACACTCTTCCCAAGAAACCTTTCCTGCTGGAAGGGATATAGGTAGTATTGTGAAAATGGTCAGTTGTATTTTTTTTTCAGCCAAAATGGACTGATTTTAATCCCAGCAAGCATTACATGGGAGAGAGTGCCATCACCTCCCAGGCTCAGATGGTCAAATGCCCTGGCGAGACCCAGCCACAGTCACAAGAGATGGCTGATGGAGAAGAGAGTTGACAGAGGTTTCTGAAGACTCAGGTGACCACTGAACTCTTTTCCTCTTACTGAAGAGGAAAGACTCTGAAAAGAGTTAGAAAACAAGGCCTGAAATCGTTTTGATTCTCCTCATTTCAAAATATGCACGTCCCATACAGATATAGGTATAACATTACTCCAGTCAGAAGATGTTCTGCAGTGTCTTCTCAATCCTTATTCATACAACATCTTTCCCTTGTTTACAGTTTAATTTAAATTAATGTTTTAATCTTTTAAACAAACAGTGACATTGTTTATGAATGCATTACCATTGAATAATCTCTCTTGAATATCAATTAACTTAAGCAATTTTAAACTACAAAGCCCTTTTAGTCAGAAGCATGTGCTCGCAGAAACAGATTTGTTTAAAACAACCAAATTTCATCAAGTTTTCAGCTGTCAACAGAAATCAGCATTTGCAAGGAGTGCTGGCTCTATTCTAGAAAGGAGGACTCTGATGGGCTATATATGGCCTAGACAGTATCATGTCTTACACCCACTCCAGATACGACCAAGACAACAATTAGATGCCATAGAGGTCTGTGATGAGGTAGGACTGGCTGCGGGGGCAGTTATAAGGTTGGAGTTATAAAGTCGGAGGCTGAGATGCTGCAGAAATTAGAACTAGTCAGTTCAGGAAAACAGTGAGAAATAGGTTCTGCCTCCTGCTTAACACAGTATCTGTCTGGTGGAAACGAGAGGAGGCTGAGCATATTATCTCCCATTTCCTTGTCCCTGTGTGAGGAGAAATGATGGCTCAGGGGTGAGAGCTCAAAAATCACAAGTCCCAGACTGGGGAGGCAACCCTCAAGTGTAGCTATGAACTTTAATTTATCCTGAGAAAAGTGAGCCATGAAGTTCAACAAATAAAGTTCACAGCTGAGGTATGTCATTAGGCCTGACCCAGCCACAGGGAAGAAGTATGACCTGTGATGAAGCTCTCTGACGGGTGGTTTGTTTTTTTCTTTTTTTGTTGTTTTCGTTATTGTTGGTTTGTTTTTTTGGTTTTGGCTGGTTGGTTTTTTTGTTTTTCCACAACGATGAAAGGAAGACTTGCTTTCCACTGAATTCCTACTGGTCTGGATCATGCTCTACAGAGCTGAGCAGGGACACAGCTGGGGTGGCTCTGAGGACACGCATGCCACACAGCCCCTGTCCTTAAGGCTCCTTCTTGTGCTCAGCTTCATCTGCAGCTCTGGCAGCAGGAACTGAGCCGTTGAACTGGGACAGTGATCAGTCCTTAGAGAGGGTCTTTCCTCTGCTGCTTCTAAGCGTGCAGACACATTAGCAGAATTTTGGCTGCCAAGTGACTCCCCAGAGCCCTGAAAACTCAGGCCTCAGCCACCAAAAAGCATGAGCCAAGGAGATTACAAGTTACAATCTGTGGTCAACACATCCATGATCCCAAATTAGTTCAGCTCCTCACATCTTGCTCATGGGGAAGACGTGCTGTGAGTGAATGCCTCAGCCTGCCTCACAGGGGCTGCGCTAACAAATGGAGGCTGCGATATTTCAATCAATAGGGGGGGAAAAAAAAGAAACAAAGCAGTCAGAGAAGACAGAGAGATTATTGATGCTTCTATTACCGTCTGAAATTGGTCACTGTGGAGAAAAACAAGTAGCCACAGAGTGGACCGGACCTGACCTTTCGCTCCTCAGCAGGCAGCAGATTGGTCATTCTAGTCACTGCCAGTGAAAAATGAGGCTGAAATCTTCTTTTAGTGGATGAGGGACCAGCGCTCAGTCCCCATAGCAGGAGAGAATTCACAGGTCAGGGGGGAAGCTTTAGCCCTCACTGTGGGCTCCAGAGAGATTCCCATATGACACATCAGGACAGGGAATGCAGGATTGATTTGCTGCTTAACATGAGAGGTCTGTGTTCAAATGCGAAAGGACAGACTCCTCAGAAAGAGAGAGGAGTTTAAGAGCGGTGGACAAACCAGAGCAGAAAAAGATGTGCACCCAGCAACGCAGTGAGGCAGGGAAATTTCAAGCCAGGCAGTAAAATGGTGAAGAACATGGTGGAAAAAAGCACAGAAGAGAAATTTTTACTACGCAGTACTGGGACATGATAAAGTGAACTGGGGCAACTCAGACCAAGCCAGCTGCTTGTACAAATTCAAAAGGAAGGACAGCTTTGGGACTAATCCACAAGGCAGGGAGCCTGGAGGACCGATTTTGTACCAGTCTCTTCTACAAACTTTCATATGGCCTTGGATAAAGACCCTTGACTTTCTCAGTGCCCGACCTTCGTGTGAAGCAGAGGGCAGCTATGGGGAGTAAACCAACCTGGCATAGAGCAGGAGAAGCTTTGCCAAGTGGGTTGTTGTTGGCCTGGAGAAAGGGACATCCTCTTCTGTGAGACCAGAGTGATCCAAGGAGAAAGAGGATGATTTGTGTATCCAAAGGGATGTGCTGGCATATGACAGACTGGCAGAGAAAAAACCAAAACAAACCCCAAAGATACTAACCTACAAGTGCGTAAAAGCTCACGAAGTAGCATGCTTGATTTCTTGTTAGAGGGACAGAAATTCAACGTGGCAGAAATTAGAAATTTTTTTCCAAGTCTTTTGTTTTAATCATACCTGCACATTCTGCAGCCTAAATGAACACAGAGACCCCTAATATCAGCCCATCTGAATGGGCTTGGCTCCCATGATAAGTTTAAAAAAACAGCACTTACCTTCCTAATATCACTTTGAACTGATTTGGGTGGTGGACTCTAATGAAGAACAGACATCAGAGAAGTGCTTTAGAAGAACAGGTCACAAACGCTCATAATAAATCTGTTCGGATGCACTTTGGGGAATGTAAATCACTTAAATTATTGAAGCGTCAAGCTGTTGGGACTTGGGCAGGTTGAGAGCTGTTGCAGTGAAAGCCACTGCAGCCTGAAGTGAGCAGGGCAAGAAAGGAAACAAGCACATTTTAAATTCAAGCTGCTCCACTTGTGCTGTAGCTTGTAACCATCAACTGCAGCTGTATATCTTTACATAATGAATGACAGGGCTGAAACAGTTTGGGCTACAAGGTGGAGGAAGAAGAGGAAATAAGGATTGGACAGTAACAGCAGAGAAGCGAGGGAAGGCAGTAAAAACAGTTGACTGGGCAAAGATTGGAATAGAAGAAAGATATATATGACGCAATGGTGATGTGATAGCTAGCTCAAAAGGAGGTTACCCTCTCCATTTTCCTGGAACTGTAGTAAACTGAAGGAGATACTAAAATTGATTGACTTGCTCAAGCATGAGAAAGGTATGGAGCTGGAATCAGATCTACTCCTCTGCCCATTTCACTTGGCTGTAGTGTGAGAGTGGCTCCATCTGAAACCTGGGTGGGCTGCTTCACCTGCCTATGCCTATTCCTATCCAAAAACTGTCTATAATCCAGCTTTTATGATATTTAAACATATTTTTCTAATTAACAGCCTGAATTTATTAATGGTCTGTTAATTTGTTCTTCTTTCAGTATTGTCCCTTTGATTTAATAGCTCTTTCCCTTCCCTGCTGTTATGCCCCGATCTGCTTACACGCAACAATCGCCTCCTCTTTTTCAGCCTTCAGTTTTGCTTGGCTAAAAAAGCTAAGCTCCTTAGTCGTCTCGTGTAAGAAAGGATCTTCATTCCCAGACCATAATTTAGTATTCTATTTTTTGAAAAACACCTATCAAAAGTTCATTATTTCCTCCTCCCTTTTTCTTGGCAAAAATTCAGAATTTTGAGCAAAAACAAATGTAGTACTTTTTCTGTCTACCACTACCACCAGCCGCATGAAGACTGACTCGAGTTCCTATAAAGAACAGCACAGGCAAACTGTGCAAGCAATTCAGTCATCAGGGGAGTTTAATTCTACCAACCCACCTGAAACCTTTTGAATTTGCTTTTCAAACACATTTTTAAGAAGCATATCCTGCCTGTGACAAAACCACACAGGTATTGTTTGCAAGAAATAGTGTTTATTCATCAAAGTTGGTAGGAATTTTTCTGGTTTATATAGATCAGGTCCTATTCATTTACTGATGGGGCAGTTCAGAGAATATCCAGCCACAGACAAATGCTGGACTTTGTTGATATGATACCTTGTGTCTCTCTGTACTTAAGGGCTTTAGAAATTGATTAACTGAAACCCTTATCAGGAAGGTAGCTATTATAATACTCATTTTACTGACAAGGAAAATAGAGCACAAAAAAGCTTAGCGACAGACACAAGGTTACACAGTGAATTAATGGCAGGAATACTGATTCCATCTCCATCTCCCTGGTTTGACCATTAGATACACTCCCTTAATCAGAGTCTTCCCCCAAGCCCTCTGCCTAATTTTACTTGCCTTTTTTTTTTTTTAAATACATTTTCCCCTGCCTTTCAACATTCTCTAGTCTGGCTGGAAGCTATGGGAAAAACACTGCCTGTAGACAAAAAGTTGGCCTCAGCAATATTTTAAGTATGACAAGAAAAAAAAATGCTCACTGAAAGAGCATATCCTCATAAGATTTTCAGCCTGAATTCGCAGCTTCAGAGAATTGAGCTAAGCCACCGAACGGCTGGGTGCTTTATACGAAGCAAACCTCTTAAGGCTTTGCATTCATACATTATTAGTAGCTTCATTCTATATCTAAGTTACTTACATGGGTCCTAATTACCACAGTATCTTAATGCCTCATCTTAATGTATTTATCCTTACTGCAGCCCAGTGCCGCAAGACGGTGTTGAGACTCCTGCTCCACAGACAATTTTTTTGTTGCAGAATAGTCCAGAAAATGCAGTCTTCAGGGTGATTATAAGCTGAATCTCCCTCTACTTCCCACGCTAAAAGCAGACTTCAGGTTACACCTGGTAATGTCTCCATGAGCTTGGCCTTTTGGGATCTGTATGCTCTGGCCACATAGAGATCAGCCAGGCTGGTGTGGAGAGGTCCCTACAACTTGCAGATTAGATATATCAAGGTGTCTATATAAATTTTTGAGAGTTCAGGCTTAAGTGACTTGCCTGAGGTCACTCAAGAACTGTGTGGCAGAGAGAATTTCACTATGGTCCTGTGAACATTTTCCTAGTTTAGCAACAGTGACGAATTCTGACTGAAATTATAATTAAATACACAGGAAGAGGTGAAAACACCAGCACCAGGACTCCATTTTGGGGCTGTAATGCAGGAAAACGTAAAACAAAAGTTGTGCGATAACAACCAATATCCATGTTTTTTCATCAGCCTGAGAAAAGCTGCTGCTTCCTCTCGTCTCCTAACTCCAGTTTAGTGATTAGAATGGATGTATGAGCAATCGGTGTTCAGGCTTGATCACCTGCACAAGGAGGCCATTTCATTGTAAGTCTGGAGATTGCACCCCTGTGCCAAGAAGTGTCGTCCAGGGCTTTTGGATACCTAAAATGTTGCTAAAATCTTGATTTAGCCCTTTTGACTGGGGGCAAATTCTGCCTGTAATTATTAGGACCAGGAAGGCTCACCTAGTCCAGGAGTCTGAGTACTTGAACATTTATATCCATAAGCTTAACACTTTAATAAATAATTTACCCCCCAAATGCACTTAAATTAGATCTATAATTCCACCATGAGGCTCTGGTGGTGTGAAGAGACCTCCTGACTTTGCTCCGATCATTTATAATGCCACCATAAGCCATCAGTGGAATTGCAGCATTATTATTTATAACACCGCTTATATTGTTCCTTATATCGTTTATTATACTCAATTGGAAGGGCCCCAGCTAGTCAGTATGAAAAGATGCTGCGCAGTTACCAGCTTAGGCTATTTCTTAGCACAGAAATGCTACCTTCTTAAAGCAGCAGAGATGTTATCAGTGTGAGGAGGGATATAAATTGCCTGGACATCCTGTCCTCATTTCTGCTCGTCCTTCCATTCAATTTGGGTAGTATTAAGGGGAATGGCACAGAGGCTGTGTCTTTTGGTGGTTGCTTCTACTTTCTATCTTGAGGAGGGCGGACTGCACCCCTGACACTGCACTAACTGTGCAGAAACCTGTACAGGAAAGGGGACAAGAAATGGTCACATATAACCACGCATCTTTCCCCCATCTGCTCTCCCGCACTTACACACACTATTCAGATCAGAGCTAGACCTCTGCAAATACGTATCACGTCCTCATTACTGTTAGAAGCAGGTTAAAATTACTAAATCAGGGATTAAAAAAAAAAAAGTGTCAGATTTAAGATCACCTAGGTATCCCCAATGGTTTTTCTTTCCAGATGCATTCTGATAATTTTTAATGACATCATCTCATGCTATTTTTATCACGGATTTTTTTTTTTTAATGGATAGAACATGAGAGTGATCTCCAAGGTGGTGTGGGGGGGAGCGGTACTCTACTTCACTTTATCTAAAACTGCTCTTGCAAAAATCTAACTTGCAACAGATGTTCAGCATGACAAACTAGAACCCAGATAATTAAAAGCAGTTAAAAGCAGAGTATTTCAATGGGAGAAGTTGCAAGCATAACCCATAACAAGCCTTTGCATTGCCACTGTCCTGCCTTGCCCAGGGCAGTCCTAAGTGGGTAGGGTAAACTATCTTAAATGCTTAGGAAAATTCTGCCTCTCTTTTTTTCCCCCCTCCTTAAGCTTGCCTGAATTTATTCCGGTGACCCATTCGTTTCCCTGCATCTCTATCTCAGTGCTGACAGGTTTCACACTCCCCATTTTAGCCATTAGCTGAAGGGTTTGGCCTGGACAATTTGTTCCCATAAAATATGGCACTGACTGTCATGAGGGTACGGAGCTGCCTCTGCAGACACTCCTCTCCGGAGCCAGTGCCAACCGTGCGGCCACCCTCCCGGCTCCCGTGGGGCTCCCGTGGTCTGTTTTTCGGAGGCTGCCCTGGCTGCTGTGTGTGCTGCAGCCCCCCGGGACGTGCTGTCAGAGGGAGCAGCCACATTGCCCCTGGGGTGCCGAAGGGACCTGTCCTACCTTTGATGTTTGCTGGCCCCGTGTGACAGGCACAAGCACCCACTGCTCTCCCATCTTTGCAATCAAACCTACGAGAAAATACAAAGCAGAACAGAAGGAAGAGAGAAGCAGGTAAAGGATCAGGGCAGCTAAAAGTGGGAATAAAGAAAATGAGGAGAAAGATTTCGTATTCCTGAAGTTTATACTCCTGCATAGCCAAGCAAGGCAACAATAATGCAGCACATAGTTGGTGAATATGCCATGAGCATCAGTCTGGATTTTAGGACACAGCAGAAACCCACCAGGAAAGAGGGTTTAAATCTTGCAGCAGGAACACGGGAAATAAATCCTTTTGTAACCCCCTCCCTTAAGAAGACATATCAACACATTGGAATCAGAAGGCCTTTCCAGTTTAATTTTTTTTTTCCTGGAGTTTGAGAACATCAGAGTTCAATTAAGCAGAGCAAGCAGCCACCCCCGTGAAAGCAGCAGGCAGGCAGGCAGACTTTGGGGATTTCATTTTTCTTGTAGAAAAGAAAAAAAACAAGGAAGGAGGGGGATATGACTGCGCTGCCATGTGGAATCATTCATTTTACACTGATCCCCTTCAGCCATCCAAAGCTTTGCTTAAATAAATGCAGGGATTGAGGCTTTCAGAGGCAGCTCCTGCTTGTCTTCCCGTGCAGGCAGACCCCAGCAGCAGGACACAGGGAGCACACGAAGGGCTCAGCACGGGGTGGTGGAGAATCAGCCCCTCTGTTTCTCAGGTTCACTTGTTAATTGGCTCTTTTGGTTTTCTTCTGTATATTTCTGGAGAATTAGAAGTCAAACCAGGGAAGTTAGATAATGAGCCAGGCTCAGGGGAAAGATCAACTGTCAGAGCCCCTGAGTTTCTTTCTGTGCCCCTTGTAACAATATGGTACAAATCTGCAACACTTTGAGCTGGCTGGGATGCGTGTGCTGCTCGGCAAAGCAGGATGGGGATGTTTAAGAGGCAAAATATACTTTTCTTCATTATGAAAGAACTGCAAGAAAATAAATGATAGTGCTGGTGTCTCCATTTTATAGCTGTAGAAACTAAAGCTTTGAAAGATGGTTGTACCCAAGATCATAGAGAAAGGTCAGTGTCACAGCCAACCAAATGACTGAGGGGTCTCAACTCTGTCACACCGGCTGCTGAGCTAGGGAGAAGGTTTTGCATCCTTCTTTCTTCCAGCTACCCCTGGGGAGGTCTGCGCAGGCAGCGTTTGTGCTGCCCTCAGCTTACAGCAGGATGGACCACAGACACCAGTGCCAGATGAATTGTGTGCTGCTCCATCCCTGGCTCAGTTTCCTCTGATGGGCAAGATTATTTCCCAGCTGCTCAGTACATTGATGCTAATAGGGCTGTCTGCAGGTCCAACTTGCTTTGCTGTCTGCAGGTCCAGCTTGCTTTTAATAGGGTAAAACCTTTCTGGGCAAATGGTGCGTTATCAGAAATGTCACAGCAATCAGCTTGCGGCATAACATGGGTTGGTACAGCAGACCAAGCTCAGGACTGTTGTCTTGAGCAGGCGGATGTATGGGGGGGCAAAGAGGGGCTCTGCACTTGCCTTTGCCTGTGGGGACACCAGTGTCTGAATAGCTGAGGCAATCAGGCCAGAGAGAGCTTCAAATGATGGGGAGGGGGGGAGGCTTTTTCCCTTCTGTAGCTATCTTGCTGAATACTGTAAATTTGGTGGACTGAGGAAGTGACCATCTGGGATTTTTATGTAAAGATATATGTCATTAAAGAGTTATTCAATCCAGCCCTAAAGTTAGCTATGTGTCATACTTTTGATGTCTTTTCTTCTACCACTAAAAAGTAGTTATATTAAGAATAAAAGATCTGGAAAATGAAAAAAAAAAAGTAAAAAATAATCCTTTTCAGTCTCCTGTATATCAAAGGGTTTGTTTTGGCCACTTACCTTGGCTTTCTGTCATTGACATTTGCTGTGTCTGGTTTGGAGCACGGCAGACAGAGGGACGTGCAAGTTCCACTAGAAGCCATTAAAGTCTGTGAAATTGGACAATTGGCTATGCAGACATCCCTTAGAAGTATTTCTAGCACTTTTGGTTCCTGACTGGGTACTGAAAATGGGGATGGAAGAAAGAAAATCTCTCTATATATGTATTAGAGCTTTGGAAAAAAAGAAAAAGAAAGGCATTGAATGTGGGACATGGAAACATGAAACTTTCAGTTTCTGACAGGCTCTGCTAAGTCTTTATCGCCTCTCTTCTCACCATTCAGAAGCCCAAGTAATTTTCCAGGCATGGCTCATACAGCATGCTCAGCACATGCACCATGTGAAACAGGGGCATGAGGTACTTAATGGAAAGTCAGTCACATGCATCTACAAACTTGAAGTAATTCACCCTCAGTAGACCTGGATTTACGTAGTCCCAGCTACTCCTACTTAACTAAGCTCCTAATGAAATTTCACATTATGTTGGCATCAGGTATAAGGACTTTTTACACAGAACTGTAAAAACAATGTTTCCATACATCTTTCTTTCCTCAAAACTGAGAAAGCTTATTCCATTTTATGAATGATCCCTGTTTGGAAAGACAAGAAAGGAAAAGCAGTTATTACTTTGCTCCTTTGCTGTGTCCTGGTTACAGCTGGGATAGAGTTAATTTTCTTCCTAGTAGCTGGCATAGTGCTGTGTTTTGGATTTAGCATGAGAATAATGTTGATAACACACTGATGTTTTAGTTGTTGCTAAGTAGTGCTTAGACTAGTCAAGGACTTTTCAACTTCTCATGCCCTGTCAGCGAGAAGCTGGGAGGGGGCACAGCCAGGACAGCTGACCCAAACTGACCAAAGGGCTATTCCATACCATATGATGTCATGCTCAGTATATAAGCTGGGGGGTGTTGGCCGGGGGGCAGCAATCGCTTCTCGGGGACTGGCTGGATGTTGGTCAGCAGGTGGTGAACAATTGCATTGTGCATCACTTGCTTAGTATATTATTATTACTATTATTACGATATTATTATTACTACTACTACTATTTTACTTTATTTCAATTATTAAACTGTTCTTATCTCAACCCACAGGTTGTCTGACTTTTCCTCTTCCGATTCTCTCCCCCATCCCACCGGGGCAGGGGGAGCGAGCGAGTGGCTGTGTGGTGCTTAGTTGCTGTCTAGGGTTAAACGACAGCAGCTGTCACTGAACCTTCCATGAATTTCAGCCTTTTCCTCCTGTGATGTATCGCTTCTCTTGAGATTTCAGCCCAGCCCAGGAAGGGACTGTTTGTGCAATCTGTATCCTCTATATATAAAAGGAATGGACTAGATTCATCAGCACTTTAGTGCTTTTACTCCGTAGCCCTGTTCACTTCAGTGTTTTTCAGATTATGCTGTAGCTGTTTAGACTCTGCCCTTGCTTCACAGGTGAACTTTGCTGTCAGGTAGATAGAAATGATTGAAAAGTCCTGGTTATTTCTCAAGAATTGCAGGCTCTTTTTGTCTATTCATCTGTCGATAGGTCCATTTTCACTCTTGCTAACATGCTATATTCAGACAGGGTGACATTTTTTTCCCTGAAACATTACCCAGCCAAATCCTGCAATAGCTATATCTTCAGAAGATTTTGAGATACTGATTGTAGGACTCTTGAAAATCTCTCTGGAAGGAGCAAAGGGTTTGAAATCACCACTGCGATTAAGCAACTGACATCTGCTCTCTGGTTTGGGGTACAAAGATGCATGAAAAAAGCACCATACATTGTTATAAGAGCTGTTCAGTGATCAGACCTCTGCAGTCTTTTTAAAATAACCTGAATTTGTATTTAAATTCATTAAACTTCACTCACAAGATCAGACAGTAAAGGGGTGCATGCAGGGAGGCCATATGATGGGCACGGACACAAATACAGCTGCATGATATGCCTGTCTGGCCACCATGATACGTTTGGGGCAGAATGCTACAGCCCAGAGCATGGGGTTTCTGGTGGAATCATGATTAAGGGGCTTGAAAGGATTCACTGTGAGTACTGAGCCATCTCAGAGATCTTTACCAGCAAGAGGAGCCTGACAGCAAACTTTTCTGCCCATGGGAAAAGTATTTGCAGCCTCACTTTCTCATTCTGCAAACCCTGAAAATAGCATTTGCCATCCCTTCTCTCCCCAGGTTTTTGGGTTTTTCTGTCACAAATCTCTCTTGGTTGAAGTGGGGTCTGATTTCACTCAAACCATTGCCTATTCTGGAGTGAAATTTCAGGTGACAAGAGGGTAAATTTTCCCTGGAACATCTGTATTATCCTGTAGTCAGCAGGAATGAAATTGTCTGACTATGCCCTCCCCTTGGGGACCCCACTGAAAATGAGATGTATCTCTCATGAGGACCTCCCAGCAAGCGCAATTGAAATATCTTTGTGACTGCAGTAGCTCTGTAATGAATGAATTAATTGATTTCACCCTCAGCTTCTTCTTCATCGACCCCGCTGGCCCCACAGTGGGGAAGGAGCTTTGTTCCAGTTCCAGTTTCCCTCAAAGCCCTGTTCTATTTAAAGGCAGATGAAATGGCTTCAGGGCTCAGGGTGGGAATCCCAAAACCTCAGCTTTGGGTGGCAGCCAGATGGGTCATCGAACTCCACACTGAGTTTGGATGCAAGGATGAGAACTTGCACCTTCCAGCCATCCCCAGGGTCTCCATTAACAGATGGAAAGTTGGTCTGGCAAGTCTGACATCCTAACGGTGAATCTGCCTAGATCTGCAAATTGTCTGCATGACTGTTTAAGGAGCTTGTGTGGACATCTCTGGGTCTCCAGGCAGCCCCAGTTCTCCCCTCGCTTCTTAATCCGAATTATCTTCTGGGAAAACAGTCTGGGCCTCATGTATATAACAAACTCCTTTCCATCTTTAAAAGTGTGATGCGTCCAGCTCTTCCAACCTCTGTAACCAACAAGGTGACCATAGACACCTCACAAACGGGGCAGACTTCTACATCTAACCTGGTAAATGGCAGGACTGTGCATAACAATTCAGAAAAAAAGGTGAAATGATTCACCAGTGCCTGAAAAGAATGGGTCCTATTCTCATTTACGGGCAAACAGCTCCCCCTCGAGTCAATGCCTGAGGGTATCATCCCCAGGGTACTTTGCACAGGCTGCTCAGGCTGGGATAACCAAGCAATTAAATAGCTACAGGAAAAGCCTATGGGACTCAGGTCACTGCAGAGCTGTTAAAAACCTGAGATTATTCTCATACCCTGGAAAGCAAGTCACGCACTGCTGAAGGTCTTGTATAGGGCATCAGATACGACAGCTTCTACTTGGTGTGTTCCAGTCAACAGAGAGGAACTCTAGAAGTTACATCCTCATGAATTTTAACCATGGCTCTGAGGTAACTCTTCTATGTCTTTGAGCAAGTCATGTGGCTTCTGCTGTGCCTCAGTTGCCCTGTTGTGTTCTCCGGTTCTGATCAGATTCTCTGTCCATTGCAAAATATATGGTCTCAAATATTGTCCCTCTTCTGGAAAATATTGCTTCTATTGTATCTCCATTTTAAATTTAAAAATGGAATATTTTTAATTAGTTTTTCAAGGGAACATTTCAAACATTTGAATGTTCAAAATGTTTTGTTCCACCTTTAATGAAAGGGTTGAGATTCTTGTTTTGTTGAGTGGACATGGACCTTTTGCAGAGTTTCATATTTTGTGGAAGTTAAAATATTTCTTCTCAATTTGGGGATGACAACAGATATTGAAAAGTAGAATTTTTCTCCTGGGTAAAGTCTGCCTTACGGACATCAGAAATATTAATTTCTGAATAGCCATAAATGTCACTAGCAGCATGATGAAAGGGTTAAGTATGCTTGCACATGATCCTGAATCAGTCTTTAGCAATGCCCCTGTTAGGACTTCTGGGTGAGCCAGTAACAAAGGATTGAATCCATCTCTTAGTAGATGCCACCTGCCTCAGGACACAATGTTTAAAGCACACAGCTGTATTGTAATCGTTTTTATTGTGGTGACATCTGAGAACCACAGGCATGGATGAGATTTCACTGGTATTGCTCATTGTGAAAAGACAAAGCAAAAAGTCAAAGCGCTTGTAATGTAAATACAGCACGAGGGGACACAAGGATGGATTTGCAGAAGTCAGGGAAGGACACAGCAAAGTATGCTTGGTCCAGGTTCATGGATTTGCTCTCAGCCTCTTCCTTTGGTTTAAGGATCCAACAAGTACCATGGTGTTCCCTGCAGCAGATGCTATGAGCAAGAGGCTGAATGTGACAACCAGGAGCAAGGGGTTTAGGTGGAGGAAGGTGTCACATCTGCAAACATATTCTGGACACAGAAGAGGAATCAAGCCCCAGACTCCTTTGCCAAGGGAGGAATGGATGAATCTTAGGGACAACATTGTAAGGAAGCTTCAGATATCTTTGAGCAGCTGCTCGCTATGTCTCAGGCCTGTCTTCACTCACGTTTTTCCCTTGTCCTGTTTCTACTGGACGGGCTGCATTGGAAGGCATGTTGCTATAGCTGCTATGGAGGAAAAAGGCTTTGGCCCAGTGTTAAATAGGAACTATGAAAACAGTAAATAAGATGTCCTTGTGAAGAAAGGAGAGGGGATGCCAGAACCACCACTAGCCTGCCCGCATCTCCTCTGAACTCTGTTTCCTCATCCACTTCCAGCTGTGCCATCCTCAGAGATGGTTTGGATTCACCATCCAGAACTGAGCACCCAGGGCCAGCTCGGCACCCAGCCCTGCACCGGGCAGACATCTGCCTCAAAATAGGAAAGAGCTGCTCCTCAGCGCGACTGAAATACTGCCCAGTCTCCTCTCACTCTTTCTCCTCACTTCTTTTTCTGCCGTGTTTCACTTTGGTAGAAGAGAATTGTTTTGACTGTGTCCTGGTTTCAGCTGAGTTAGAGTTACTTTT
>VYZW01031705.1:1017-22514 GCA_013401315.1 Balaeniceps rex
TATGACATCCAAAATGCCAATCAAGAAATGCCAAACTCATTTTACTTTTATTACTTTTCAATGTAACTTTAAACGAACGTGTAACAAAAAAAAAAAGAATCCGAAAAATAGACTAGCACTTAAGTGCTCAAACATATTGGATATCTATTATTCTACATTCTTTAGGATTATGACATCTTACAGTATGCCTGTTTAATGGGGCCCACAGATTCAGCACCCCCACAAAAAACTAATGTAAACTATAATAACCTACTTACCACTAAAGGATAACATACAACTCTTTCCCATTCCTGATACTGAAGATGTATATCCTGTAGCAGAGCTTTTACTTAAAAAACAAACAAAACAAAACCAAATTGCTTATTACAGAAAAGTGTTCTTGGTTTTATCATCCTGCTGTTTAATAACATTTGGCTTAATTTCTGAGTTTATATGAAAAAATTAAATGAGAAAGTTATGCTGAAATTTCTTTAAGAAATGTACAAATTTAGATTTAGCAGTTCATATTGAAAAATATTTTTAATATATGATAAAGGGTGACACATATTAACTTAAAAGGAATTCATTAGAATTTGTAGGCCTCAGCATGCCTTAAAATGGTATTTCTTCCCTCAGTTCAGAACTGCATACCTTAATCAATTAAACAGAAAGCTGAAAATTTAGGTCACAATTCAGTGAGCACATCACTACATTCATGTGCATGTAATTTCATAACTGTTGTCTACGAGGTAAACAGCTGCCTATGAGGTAAGCAATGAAGATAATAAAGATACTTAGGACACTTGTCTATGTTGCTGTATTTTGGATGTAGTGCTTGAGTACTGAAAGACTGGCTTCGAACCAATTTGGATTTCTTGTCTTCTTTGCCTAAAATTAGAAGTAGCAAAAATTTTTAACATGGATATCATTGCATTTCCTCAGTAACTAAGAACACTTTTCAATATAATTTTCTGTCAACCTATGCTAGCTGAAGGAACTGATTTAAATACTTCAATAACAACAAATAAACCTTATGTCACCTATTTATATACTAAAGAATAAAATAAAACTAAAAACCATAGAAAACACATTCAGTTCTAGGAGTGGAGTCTTTTCCTACGTGCAGTAGGTGAAACTCTGGCCCACAAATGCGAACAGCAGCTTTGCTGTGTTTTAACCTGCTGATGTGAGATGAAAGCGTTCTAGAAGAGTTTTTAAAGAGTTCTTACCTGCTGATGTACCAGAAGAGCTTCCAGGAACAGACAGTGTGATATTTTTTGCCAACACTGATGATGTTTTACTGTCTCTACCTAAAAAAAAGTCTAGTATAAATACTTCTCTCTTAAAGCTTAACTTTAAATAAAGAAAGAGGACATAACATATCACAGTCCTGGGGTAAACAATAATAATATCTAATCCAGTGCTACTAACACTTCAGAAATACCACAGATAAGTACTTACATTACATCCCAAAATGAAAATTACCAGAGAACTAAAACTGTCATGTATTTATTAATAAAGCCAAAAGTCTTCCTTCTAAAGTAACGAGGCCAGTTTTCATAAATATCTTTAGAAATATTAAAAAAAATTATTTACACTTTCTAAAAATCTGGTATTTACTGTATGAAGTGTCTCTTTTCTGTTGCCTTCTCTTCTACCTTTGTAGAAGAGTAATGCATGCACAAACAATATGTACACAAATAAGCAAACTTACGCTTCTTTTCAAATATTTTATCATTAATATTTGTTGATCTTCCTTCATTTTGTTGCTTCTCTTTTTCTAATTGTTCCTAAAAAAAAATGAATAATTTTCTTAGGTATTACTCAGAAATAAATAAATAAATTCTGTTTCAATTAGGGATTTCTTCCAAATCACCAAAATACCTGTTAATTTCTACTCTCTCCTGCTATTAGTACAACCCCTAGTGAGTATCCAGAGAACCAATTAAATAGTACAGAAAGAAATTAGGGTACATATCCTATATAAAAATCACACCAAAAAATGTTGACTTTAATTATGAAGGAACCTCAGCTGAAGTTCACATTTATAACTTATTATAAAAATTATGCCTGGCTTTCTTTTTCTTAGTTAAAAAGGTACAGAAATTGGCAGCTGACAATGTAAAATTTTTATGCTACACAGACACTCTGATAATAGAACTGGCAATATTTTTAATTCAAACATACAATTCAATGAAAATGTTTTTCTCAAATGGTAAGGCATGTCACATATGCTCAAACTTTTTAAAGGTCTAAAATTAACATCTACAGTTGATAAGCCTTTATGCAAAACAAAACCAAGTATTACAATTCTGCAAGTTTAAGGAATTTATTTGCATTTCTGTAATATTAGCTAGCCTTAGAATACCTTTTGAGAGTGCATCCATAGACAGAAGACAGCGTTAACATAGCTACATCAATAATTTCAAAAGCAAATACATGCTTCAGGATTCTTGGTGAATAGATATAACTCCAGCTTCAAAAAGCTATATAATATTAGCTTATTTTTTGTACTAAGTTCATTAAAAAAAGTGTCAAGTGAATCGTAATTGTTCTACTCTATTTTTTCATTTCACTCTAATTACTACCCAAGTTTAAAAAAAAAAAAAAAAAAAGAGGTAATTAATTCAGGTCAAGGTTGCTGGAANATTTTTTTTCTCTTTTTTTTAATTTCCCTTTAATTACAACCCAAATTAAAAAAAAAAAAAAAAAAAAGAGGTAATTAATTCAGGTCAAGGTTGCTGGAATATAGTTTCTACTAAGTCAATTACTAAAATTAAGGACGCTTATTAACATATTCGGTATTAAAACCTGCAGCAGTCAGATACATTTAACTGGGTTCAATGGCTCCTCATCTATTTGGGACTGCAACATGTCACAATTTACTGTGTACGTCTCCAGTTCCTCAAAAGCATGTCTCTCAGAGACAATACTTAATGAGACCTTTGTGATACAGAAGGTATGCCCATATCAATGGGATATATATAAAAATACAGGTGCTTTTCTAAAGTCTAGCTTTAGAAACGGGGTAAAAGTTAATGTTATCATACAATACACGATAACACAGAGCACACTGGAGGTTATTTTACCACAGCCCCAAATGCACGCACTGGACGCTATTTTACCACAGCCACAAATGCTTTCACTATAAAAACATTAATTGTATCTACCTAACAACTGCTAAAGCTAAGTTCAAGTCTTTGAATATTTGCATGCAGGTCCTGAGAACAAAGCTTGAATCTTTGGCTCGAGCTAATGGGAGGTGGCAAGAAGTACATGAGACCGGTATCACGAACTGAGAAAATCAACTGCCCAAGAGAATTAACATTTTTTGGACAGTCTTGAACCTGTTCTGGTTCTCTACAGAGGAGTTCAATTCCTACAAGTCAGAGGAACCGTGCTAATGAAATTCGGCCTTTTCTAAATCCTATCAGCTTCTTAGCTTCTCCCATCTCAGGTGGGAGAGGAGGCAGCAGAACAGAGGACTGCAGTAATCTAATCTAGGCTTTGTGAAGATGTAGTAGGCTATGTGGTGAAGTGCCTGCTGCAGCGTTTGCTTACAGCCATGACTGAAGATAAATAGGTTTATAAGTTGGAAAAGCATTCTGCAGACTTTTCTTCCAAATCCCAAGTAACTTGTAGTTCCTTTTGCTCTACACAACGTGCATTACGTCTCCCTCCTGCCAGGCTGCAGATGTCAATGGCCTCTCTTTCTTTCTTTTTTTTCTGGCTGACAGGAAACCTTGTAACACACAGAGCCTCCTCAGCACAAAAAAGTTATGACATTAATTTCCTTGCCTATGGAAGCTGTATGTGAATTCTGAGGCATTTCATTTTCCAATTTATTATGTTATACACACCTGACAAATTGCTAAGCTCCCTCAAAAAGATTTCATAAAGATGTACTAAAGGGCTTGGGATTTTAGAACTATAGAGCTATGAAGTGTGCATATTTTTCAAGAAATTCCAGTTTGCCTTTCTAATTGACACAGCAAAATTTAGGTAGTAAAGAAAAGGAAGTGATATATTACTTTGAAGGACTTAACCCTATTGTAAAGTGTAAAATGAAACCACACACAGATTATGAATCTATCAGGCTTCTCCATAATCTTCACTTCCCCTACCTTAAAATTATTGCCTCATTAATGTTTAGCTACAAACTATTAGAAAAGGACAGATTGTACTGATAAAATATACCATTTCCAAAAGGAGATGTTCTTGTCTCTCTTTTTCTTGATCCAATAAATCATTTTCGTAAAATCTTTTCTGAAACTTCAAAATAAAATCAATAAAAATAAAAAATCACTATATGAAAATGGAAATTAAAAGTACTTGGTAAGTATTAAAGTTAGTAAGTACTTACAGCATCTACAGAGATCTCCATTCTGTCCAGTTCTAACACTGTCTATAAAGAAAATCAAAACATTATTTATTCTTACTCAACAGCATGCCACACTTTTAACTAAAAAACTGTCCAGATAAGAAGCTTAGAATAGTGGTATTCAAAATTAAACATGCCTTTTCTTCCTCAACATTTGAAGCATATCCTTGTATTTTTGTGATACAAATGCAGTTAAAAACTGTCAGAGAGTATTCTCAGGGCCCTGCCGAGACTCACAGTGAAGGACCAATAGACTATCTATATAGAACTCAAAATACACTCAAGGAAAGCACAGAGCATGAATGGCTGGAGCATGGACCTAGGGAACAAGACTGAGAAAACAACTTAGGAATCTGTGAATAATCCAGGATGCTCCAGGCAGGTTTTCATCCAATCTCTCCTGCAGACTGGCTCTATAAAAGAAGCCACCTACTTCAGCTACTTCACTTCATGCCTTCTTTGAGACTAAGCATGGGCATCTCTTAAAGATGTACTTATCTGTGAATATTCACATTACAAAGCATTTGTAGCATTTCAAAATCCCACAAATCCTTTATCCATATATTGTAAAATAAATAGATTAACAAGATATTTCTACCTCAAAGACTTGATCATTTTTACTAGGGTCAACCTTTAATCCTATCTTTAGTCATCTGCTATTTTTTCACAAATGGTCATCAAGCCAAAATCCTGAATCCCAGTCACCAGAAAATAACTGCGATATAAGTAACCAAGGAAACACCAACTCTCTTAAATTTAGCAGAATGCACTATACTACATCTTCTCTTAATTGTTCAAAATTACATAATAGACAATAGAATTCTTTAGTCTCCTGTTCTTACATTAAGAGAATCAACAGAAAGCATAACTTTGATCATCTTAACTTTTAATGATAACCCCAAGACAAAAGGCTGCTGGAAAAGAAAAACACTTACTCTTTTTACAATAGTCAGGACATCTTTGTCTTTCTCTTGACACAAAAGTTTCCTTATACATAATTCCAACTGCTGAAGTAAGTGTTTATCAGTGGGAATCTTCAGAGTAGATTTAACTTTTGGCAACAAATAGCACAGCTTCATTCTACAAAAAAAAAAAAGGTAAATATTCATCTTTTGATGAAGATATTTAATAAATGTTATTAACTTTTGTATTGCATGCTAGCATTTGACATCAAATAATTAAGTTAGTAGGTCTTGTTTTTCAGAAATGATTGTTGCTTATGTGTTGTTCCCAGACATACTGTAACATTTTCAAAAACTTCTCCATAGATCGGGACTACAGTCCTGTATCTGAAAGTCAATAAAGATTTCTTTGGTTTTGGTTTGTTTTTTTTTTAACATAGAAAGATAAGCAGACCTCTAGATTTTTGAAATTATCTACACACCTAACTCTATCAGGTACCTAAATAGCCTGGAAATCTGGTCCATCAGAGCCTAAGTCTCACCAAAAATCATGTGACTGCAGTTCCATACAACTGCAAGGATGAAGGCGTATCAGATGGACTAAAAGCATTTAACTACTTACTGGCTCTTAAAAGAAGAAAGCCCTTCTTCCCCCTACCCTATCTCCCTGCTTCTGTCTGGAGGCTCCCCCTGCTTGTGCTGTCTCTGCTACTGGCTGGACTGTTCATCAGCTCAGTCAGCCCAACCCTCAACTAACATAGCAGAAAACCAACTTACCTGAGATGGGGAGGGCAGAAAAAAGTGGACAGTTTTCTGACAGCTTAGTGGGTTTAATCAGCCTAGCCAAAGGTCCAATAAGCACTCCTCAAGGCAATGGAAGGGGTGGACAGTGTGGTTAGGAATCAGGGTGAAAGAAAAGTAGTAACAGGCTATGATGCTTTCAGAAGCTGTGAGCTGCTCTATTGACTGATAATGCAATTTTAAATGCAGTAAATTCAGTGAGAAAAATTATTCATAGGAAATAACCAAGAACAGAAACTTCAAACGTAATACCTTTCTGCTCTGACACTGTGTGGATATATTTTTGTTACTAGAGTGTCCCTGTGAAGCTCAACTTTGCCTGCTTTCAAACTGACTTGCATAAGGTACTTAGGTGAACTTAACTATGTCTTTTCTATACTAAGGATTAAAATTGTTCTCAGGGTACCCAGCCCCCTGAGCTGGAAGACGGGGACGGGGAGCAGAATGAAGGCCCCATAATCCAAGGGGAAATGGTGAGCGACCTGCTACACCACTTAGACACACACAAGTCTATGGGCCAGATGGGATTTACCCAAGGGTACTGAGGGAGCTGGCGGAGGTGCTCACCAAGCCATTTTCAATCCTTTATCAGCAGTCCTGTATAAGCAGGAAGCTCCCAGTTGACTGGAGGTTAGCAAATGTGACGCACATCTACAAGAAGGGCCAGAAGGAGGATCCAGGGAACTACAGGCCTGTCAGCCTGACCTCGGTGCCAGGGAAGGTTATGAAGCAGATCATCTTGAGCGCCATCACATGGCACGTACAGGACAACCAGGTGATCAGGCCCAGACAGCATTGATTTATGAAAGGCAGGTCCTGCTTGACTAACCTGATCTCCTTCTATGACAAGGTGACCCGCTTAGTGGATGAGGGAAAGGCTGTGGATGTTGTTTACCTGGACTTCAGTAAAGCCTTTGACACCGTTTCCCACAGCATTCTCCTGGAGAAACTGGCTGCTCATGGCTTGGATGGGCATACTCTTCACTGGGCAAAACCTGGCTGGTTGGCTGGGCCCGAAGAATGGTGGTGAATGGAGTTAAATCCAGTTGGTGGCTGGTCACAAGTGGTGCTCCCCAGGGCTCATAAATATTAAATGTATTACTATTTAATCTTTATCAATGATCTGGATGAGGGGATCAAGTGCACCCTCAGTAAGTTTGCTGATGACACCAAGCTGGGAGGGAGTGTTGATCTGCTTGAGGGTAGGAAGGCTCCGCAGAGGGACCTGGACAGGCTGGATTGATGGGCTGATGCCAACTGTATGAAATTCAACAAGGCCAAGTGCCAGGTCCTGCACTTGGGTCACAACAACCCCATGCAATGCTACAGGCTTGGGGAAGAGTGGCTGGAAAGCTTCCCAGCAGAAAAGGACCTGGGGGTGTTGGTTGACAGCCAGCTGAATGTGAGCCGGCAGTGAGCCCACGGGGCCAAGAAGGCCAACAGCATCCCAGCTTGTATCAGAAACAGCGTGGCCAGCACGACTAGGGAAGTGATCGTCCCCCTGTACTTGGCACTGGTGAGGCCACACCTCGAATACTGTGTTCAGTTTTGGGCCCCTCACTACAGGAAAGACATTGAGGTGCTGGAGTGCATCCACAGAAGGGCAACGAAGCTGGTGAAGGGTCTAGAGCACAAGTCTTATGAGGAGCGGCTGAAGGGTCTGGGGTTGTTTAGCCTGGAGAAAAGGAGGCACAGGGGAGACCTTATCGCTCTCTACAACTACCTGAAAGGAGGTTGTAACAAGGTGGGTATGGGTTTCTTCTCCCAAGCACAAAGTGATAGGACGAGAGGCAATGGCCTCAAGTTGTGCCAGGGGAGGTTTAGATTAGATATTAGGAAAAATTTCTTCACCGAAAGGGTTGTCAACCACTGGAACAGGCTGCCCAGGGAAGTGGTTGAGTCCCCATCCCTGAAGGTATTTAAAAGATGTGTAGATGTGGTGCTTAGGGACATGGTTTAGTGGTGGACTTGGCAGTGCTAGGTTAACAGCTGGACTCGATGATCTTAAAGGTCTTTTCCAACATAAATGATTCTATGATAATTGATTTGCCTTGATTACTAGATACTGTTTCTAAACTGGTTACATAAAAAAATGTGTCCATTGCTTTTTATATCATTAAAACCAAAATGCTCTGCAGATTAATTAAAGAAATATTTCATACATTTAAGAAAATAAAAATCACTGCATTTGATCAGACTGTAATAGCATGTAATAGTGAAAAGTTTTAATCTATAGGAATAGATAAAAACACCTCAAGAACAATATACAGTGATATTCTCTGCTGTTCTCAGATTCCACTGGCTTGTGATCAGAGACAACCTGTGCCAGAGATGGTAACCTTGTGATTAATAACACTCAAAAAAAATTTCTTACACAAATTCATCTTACTGTTTTTATACCTTCAAAACATTTTAACCTTCACAACTTCCCATTACAAAGAGTTGCCACACTCTGTAGAAAGCTAGAATAATATCCCCCTAAGTTTGTTTTAAAATCATAAGCTAACAATAATGTCTGACTTCTAAACTTCAGTCCACCACAGACAGTGCATTCCTTTTGTAAAAAGTGTTAGGGAACAATCCAGAAAAGAATTATGACAAAATTAATTTTAATGTCAGTTAAGAGATTGCAAGTTATTTCAAATTTCCATTAAATTTTAATATTATATCAATAATGCTTTTAACTAAAGTGTTTGTTAAAAGCAATAAACTACTTCAGATTATATATAAATTTAGTTTATTGTTTTAATATAATCCTCTTAACTTAAGGACATGAGACATGAATGTTAACCTATATGCACAAAATGGCTTGTTTTTTAGGTTTGGGATCCTGCTGAACTGAGATGTGGTAGTTATACTAAACACAAGGTTTATTCAAACAGTTTCACTTGGTAATAAACTGTAATTAGTGAAACTTACTGAATGCACACATGTATGTGCAAATTATGCTTATGTAAATCTCTATGCAGCATGAGTATTAGATGTTCAGACATGTTAATGATAACAACATGAATTACACACATCAGAAATAAGATTAAAAGTGTAAAATCACACAAAATGCATGACCAAAAAAAAGGAACTATTTTCTTACTCGTAATAACTGCCTTGTTCCTATCTGTTTAGTGAAGAAAAAAAACTGACTACAAAAATAACAGAAAAAACACAGTATAAAAATGAATAACATACTAAATTCCCTTATATTTCTCCATTCTTTTTCAATTTACTTTAACAATGAAGTAGAAAACTTTTACATAAGGTAAAACCCATGCTAACTTGTTAAGCTCAGACCACTGGAAGAATTGCTTGTGTGTTTTACTTTACATACTGTGATGTTGAAATGGATGGAAATTAATGGAGACTGTGAAGTTATGCTTCTCTCTCTCTCTCCCCCGCCCCCCCCCATGAAACAGTGTATTACTTTCTTCTCATCTACTGCTGGCTCCTCTGCCTCAGTGTTCCTTTCTCGCTCCCCAAACCTGACACTTGCAATCAGTCCCCCAAACACTCAGACTGACCTGCTTCTGTGATCTTCTAACATTATTCCCATAGTCCCCTACACCTTTAATACTGGTCACTCTGAAGGCTCTGTACCTTTTTACTCAAGTCCTATTATTTAAACAAGACATACAACCTGTAACAATATTTCTTAATATATTATTTAAAGCTTTTTTCCTGTACACTGCTACATACTCTTCTTACAGTACCTCACATTTGCCACTGGATCATGTGTAAGTTCAAGCACAGGTAGAAAGAAGTATTTACAGAAGAATGATTTTGAAAACAGTTCCATAATGAATTCACAAGTATCTAAAAACCGAAGTCTGTTCCAATAACTTTTTCCTTGGCCCAGTTCTGAAAAATAACAATCCACAGATATATCTATTAAGTTCTCAATGTCAGTGAGAAAACGTTTCAAAGGTTAACTTTTGACTCAAAGATGATCATCACACTCATCACAAGGCACACCTTTTCAGCCTATCTCAATTCTTTCTTTCAGTGAAAGCCTAACCTTCTGAATTCAATGACTATTTCTGCCAGCGAGCATTTCTTTTCAGAAATTCAACCTGTCCCTTTAACTATTTGAAAAAGCAAAAATAGTAAGGGAACTAGCTACTGTGTTGAACAAAGCCCTGCATGCCATTCAAACCATGTCATGAGCATAGCAAAATTACTGTGTAAACATTAAGGATTGCTAATGGGAACTATTCAACCTTCTAACCTATCTTTAAAACACACAGCATAGACCAGAACGTCAACTAAGGTGACTAACTCACTCATAAACTAATTTCTGAGAAGATTTATTCAGCACTTCTTATGCTGAAGCCTCTAGAGAATTTTACTCCTATAGAGGAACTCTGCTTTGTATATTGCAGCATCTACAGCTAAGCCATTTTGGATTCAAGTAGGGTTGGAGGGGTCTTGGCATATTATCAATTTCCCATATCGCCTCCTTCCCAATTCCTTTGCATAAGCTTCAGATATATTCCTCGCATATGCACAATATGTTTTGCCTGGTGATAATGTGAGCAACTGAATGTCTTCTAAGTGTAATCCCACCAATGATGGCAGGAAGTTACACTGAATAAATATAACCATAAATAGATCTTCAGTCAAAACTCACTTGCATCTCTAAGTAATCAAGGAAAAATTATCTTACGTTCAATCAGTTTCTGAATAACCTCATGCCTCTGTTCTTGCTTGCGATTATAACGCAAATAAACACAGAGAGTTCGAGCAGCTGCTTTTTGGACTGGCAGAACATTCTTGAAAGAAATAAAGGAAACACAATTAAACATACCATAAACATCAGGAATATGACTAAAAACATAAAAATCCTAGAAGTAGAAAAAATAGCTAAAAATTAGCCTAACGTTACAAATTCTGGAATGAAGCTTGGGGGAAGTTCAGATTGGACATTAGGAAAAGGTTCTTCCCTGAGAGGGTGGTCAGTCACTGGAACAGGCGCCCTACGGAAGTGGTCACAGCACCAAACCTGTCAGAGTTCAAGGAGCGTCTGGATAACGCTCTTAGTCATGTGGTTTAGTGTTAGGTAGTCCTGCGAGGAGCAAGGAGTTGGACTCGATGATTCTTATGGGTCCTTTCCAGCTTGAGATATTCCATAATTCTATGATTCTGTGAAATCTTGAAATAATTGGCATAATGTAAGGGAGAATAATGAAGTTTGGCCAATTTATGAGACAACTACTTCTTTATCCCTTCTGCCTAACTTGTTTATTTAATTATTTCATAAACACCTTAAAGTATTCCATGTTTGGAAGGTACCTTCTATATTGTGGGTGTTAGAAAAGAAAACTTACATTATCTTCTCTTACAACAGACAGTTTTACTCTGGAATTAATTCAATAACATTTCAGACCAGTAGCTGTAAATGATCATTCATTTTCAGAATTAAGTGTTCTTTCATAAAGAATGGAACACAATGCAATGTAATCTACGGAATCAGGAAAAAGAAGGCATATCTCAGAGGAAAAAATTTTGATTTACCTAGAAAGAAACTGATAACGAGCACAAGGAAAGGAAAGAAGTCTTGGGTGGGAGGAAAAACATGATAATCTGNGCGTCTGGATAACGCTCTTAGTCATGTGGTTTAGTGTTAGGTAGTCCTGCGAGGAGCAAGGAGTTGGACTCGATGATTCTTATGGGTCCTTTCCAGCTTGAGATATTCCATAATTCTATGATTCTGTGAAATCTTGAAATAATTGGCATAATGTAAGGGAGAATAATGAAGTTTGGCCAATTTATGAGACAACTACTTCTTTATCCCTTCTGCCTAACTTGTTTATTTAATTATTTCATAAACACCTTAAAGTATTCCATGTTTGGAAGGTACCTTCTATATTGTGGGTGTTAGAAAAGAAAACTTACATTATCTTCTCTTACAACAGACAGTTTTACTCTGGAATTAATTCAATAACATTTCAGACCAGTAGCTGTAAATGATCATTCATTTTCAGAATTAAGTGTTCTTTCATAAAGAATGGAACACAATGCAATGTAATCTACGGAATCAGGAAAAAGAAGGCATATCTCAGAGGAAAAAATTTTGATTTACCTAGAAAGAAACTGATAACGAGCACAAGGAAAGGAAAGAAGTCTTGGGTGGGAGGAAAAACATGATAATCTGCCAATCTAAATTTTGCTCCTCAAACCGGGGTGGGGAGTTCTCACAGCAATTTCTCAGTCTTATATAAAAAAAACACAGCCTGACATACAACTCAATGAGAAATACTACTTTAAGATTAATATAAAGTGCTACACATAGCAAATATCTAGTGCTAATTGTTCTAAATACAGTAAACAAATGAAAAACAATAGGAAAGAGACAGACGGGCTCACATTTGTCAAAATGATTGTCAACATTCTGTGAAGAAAACGGTAATAAATCTGATCACTTGATATGATATGAGGGAGACATGCATATTTTTGTAGTAACTTCTCATGAGTTCTCCACTTTAAAGAAGTTGCTGCTCTCTGTTCTGCTGTTGTTAATGCAGGAATCAAGTCAGGAATAGACAATAACTAGAAATAAAAATATAAACATTGAAGTAATTTTACATCTTCTAGCTGTATGTCATGTTACTATGCTTAAAAAACACATCATAACAATGTAAGAAGAGAAGAGATTTTAAGGGGTCAATTAATTCCTCTCCTCAGACAGGATCAGCTACACTGTGACCATTTCCTGTGATACTAGTCTAACTTGTTTTTAAAAAATTGTAATGATCGGGATTAAACAATCTCCCCTAAGCAGTAAATTCCACTTAACTAGTCAAAAAGCTATTCCAGTACCTAACTAAACACACTTTTATTTCCAACCCCTTCTTCTGACAAAGAAAAACTAATCACCATTCTCTTTATAACATCCTTTTACAGACATGAAGACCATTATGACAACCCTCCCCAGTCTTCTTTCTCAAACCAAATAAATCCCATTTTCCTCCTAGCCTCTTAAACTTTGCAGTTATTCTTCTTGGCTCCCTAATTAATTTTAGTAGGAATTATATGCCTTTTCTCAGTAGGAGGCAAAGACTTTATACTAGCCAAGCTAAATTCTCTTTAGCACTAAGCAAAATGAAACAGACTGCCACACTTGACATAGCACTTATTATATGTTATATACATTTACAGCTGTAAACATCTGACAAATTCACATTTTAAATTATACTCTCAGCTTTTGTCCATACAAGAAAATAAATTTATTCAGTTCTTATATTGTTGGAATATTTCAGTTTCTCTATACATTTAGGAAGTATGCTCAAAACAGCATCTTGAAACAGGAGATGATCTTTTATGTTCCATTTTACAGGTGACGAGTCACTGAATAAACCATCATCCAGAGCCACATACAATTAAATTAGCAAAGTTGGGAGCTGAATACAGATCTCCTAAATTGTAATTCAGTGCCTTTATCTCAGGAAACAGGCATCCTCCTAGCAGAAACTGTGTCTGAAAACAGCAACCATGGGCAGTTCCCACGTCAATATAAAAAAAAAAAAATTAGGTATTAGCTATCACTCCTTTAGCATGAAACCAAGTTTTGTTTTAACTTAACGACTGTATTTCAAATTTTGATGTATTTCAGCAGATCTGTGGTTTATTAGAAAAATAACATGGATAAATTGTGCATTTTTTATATTAAGTCTAATCTTTTAAAACCTATTTTTATTTTAAAGTTTATAAAGTCAACAAACAATCAAAAAACCACAGAAACTTTATAACTCTCCAAAGCAGAAACCACTCATGAAAGCCTTTCCATACGCTATATGTCTAAACAAGGTTGCTACTACTTTCATTTAGAAAGCAAATTAAAAAAAACATGAGAATACCCACCTTGCTTTCCGATCCACTGTTTTCTCCTCCATTAGTCATTAGTTCAAGGATTTCAGGAAGGTGACCTACCAGGGCATCTAACACCTATTTAAAGAAAGGCTGCATGAATGAGGTCTGTAAATTAACTTGACTCAATTTTTATCTCTCACCAACATACCCCTGCTGACATCTCTTACGTTACTGTTCTCTCACATCCATCTTGAAAAAAAAAAAAAAAAGTGCAATGTATTTGCATTGATGAGGACTGGGATTTAAAATTGATGTTTTAATGTAGTAAGTAATGTAAGTATTATAGGTTTCAGTTTAGGAAAACAAACTATAGTTTTGATTTATGTGAATACCACAGTCAATGCTTTCTAAACTATTCACAGCATACAATATTTTAAAATTAACATTCATTCTTAAGAAAGATCTGTATTTCATGGACAGTTAAGTAAGAGCCTCAACAAACACAAAGAAACGTTTTTTTTTATATGTCAGTTGAATCTTAAAAGCAATTTTTCCTGCTTCAAGAAAAACTGCAGTTCATAAATTAAAATAGAATATATAGCCTATATTACTAGAATAACCTTACTTGCAAATGTTGTAATACTTGAAACTAGACTAGAAAAGTAAATAATTAAATATTTTTCGGTGCCAATTCTGACTGAGGTGGTATATAAGATAAAGGACCAACCAAGTATTTTTTATTATTATAGATAACTGTATAGGGATCAAACCAAGGAATTTTTCAAAATGACCAGCTGCTTCTGAGTCTCAACTTTCAGTTGTTCAACTTGAGAAATCTTTTAAGATGGGTTAGAATTTCATAAAGTATAAGTAGGTGTTCTATAAACACTTTTAATTTCCTCAAAAATGTCTAACAAAGGGTAACAAAACAAAAAGGAGCACCTGAAAGCAAAACTAATTTTTCCATGCCATATCCAAAGACCCTATATAGAAAACAAAAAAGATCAACTATTGGAATAACTAGTATCAGAGGAAATGGTCATTTTGTCTCAAACATAAATATTTGTCTTTTTCAATCCAAAAAAGCCTCACTATGTTGTCTGTAATATAGCTGAGTGATTCATGTTTTACAGAGGTTGAAACCAAGGCACACTAAACTAAACTGTCTCATAAACACTCACACATTCTGTACCAGATCTTGGACTGAAACTCTTTCTATACAGCTTTATCTTTGAACCATACACAACTTCTTCATCTCCTCTTCATTTGGAGAAACGAAAATAAAACAAAGCAAAACCCTTGAACGCTATCAATGATTATTTTAATATAGTATCAAAACCAAATCTTTCCACAGAATTTATAAAGTAATAAATAATATAGCCATTAAAACAATTTAGAATGAATATTTTTAAAAGCTAATAAATTCAATGTGGGTTTACTAAAGTCAAACACCTTCCTATTTTCCTCCTTTTTATTCACAGAAGGCTGGCATCTTTATGAAGCGTCTGTGAAACAGAAGTAAAAGCTGTTGATCATTTCAAACAGTTACTGTACTGTCTTATTGCAGAGTTATTAAACATCAAGATAATGTGTCTCAATGTAATAAGCAAAAGAAAGTTCCAATAAAAGTATATTACCTCCAGTGACTCATCCTGTAATAGTGTAACCAGTTCTTTATGTATTGTATAAACACCAGAATTTAAAAGCTTAGCAACCTAAAAAATGACAGTAAGATAGCAAGATGAAACACTCTTTAGTTCCATGGCAGTACAACAACTATACTACACGTGCTTACTTTACAGCAAGCATGAAGAAGGGAGGCAGAACAATTGTTTAATATCAACCTTCTAAAGTTGTGTACTTTCCCACTGATCACATTAAAAATATGCTTATATAAACAATATGAGTCAAGAAACAGGCCTATTACCTAACCATGAAACATGCTTTTAGAATTAACTCTATTTCACATTTACCAAAAAGTTTTAAGACTGCACTGCAAGGCTAGAAAAATTCCTTCTGGAACATTCAAATGTTATATTTCATGCTCCTTAGGAGAGTTAACAGTCAGTCAGCTATATAATTTACAAAAGATAAAATATAAAAACTGGCTTAGTCTGTTCTGGATTTTAAGTTTCCCCAACCTTCCATCTGAATTTTTCACTCCTTACTTCTGTAGGGTTTTTTACTGTGATTTGTAAGTCACATACAAATTTCTAAAAACCACCAAAAGTCCATCTCCACACTGTTAAAAAGGTTTTATAGCAAATATGAGAAAAAACTGAGGAATGAGATTTTTGCCATATGGAGTATTTAGATGACACTTTTTTATGGTTTTCTTTGTTTATATAAGCCAAGTGAAAATAAGACCTTACTTTCAATCAAGATGAAGCTTTAGAGAAATGGCTACAGAGAGTTTATTTAAAAAAAAAGTAATCCACCTAGCAGTGAATGCCATGAATTACCCATTTCTGGCTGTCATGTGGTTGCAAATTACGGTGTTAAAAATAAATCATCCATCACTAAATGTATATTCAGACCATGGTATAACTTTACAGGGTTTTTTTAAATGAGATAAAATACTTTACTTATACTCAGGCTGTACCTTAAAAGTGTTACACATCTGACATGAAACATTATGTAGAATTATAAGCTAATTTTATAATTTCATGTATGGGGTTTGTGTGGCAAGGTTTTGGTAGTGGGGGGGCTACAGCGGTGACTTCTGTGAGAAGCTGCTAGAAGCTTCCCCCATGTCTGACAGAGCCAATGCCAGCCAGCTCCAAGAGGGACCCACCACTGGCCAAGGCCGAGCCCATCAGCGACAGTGGTAGCACTTCTGTGATACCATATTTAAGAAGGGGGGAAAAAACCAACCAGCACAAACTGCAGCTGGAGAGAGGAGTGAGAATATGTGAGAGGAACAACCCTGCAGACACCAAGGTAGTGAAGAAGGAGGGGGAGGAGGTGTTCCAGGCACCAGAGCAGAGATTCCCCTGCAGCCCGTGGTGAGTACTGTGGTGGTGAGGCAGGCTGTCCCCCTGCAGCCCATGGAGGTTAATGGTGGAGCAGATATCCACCTGCAGCCTGTGGAGGACCCCATGCTGGAGCAGGTGGATGCCCCAAAGGAGGCTGTGACCCCGTGGGAAGCCCGCACTGGAGCAGGCTCCTGGCAGGACCTGTGGACCCATGGAGAGAGAGGAGCCCACGCTGGAGCAGGTTTGCTGGCAGGACTTGTGACCCTGTTGGGGACCCATGCTGGAGCAGTCTGCTCCTGAAGGACTGCACACCATGGAAGGGACCCACGCTGGAGCAGTTCGTGAAGAACTGCAGCCTGTGGGAAGGACCCACATTGGAGAAGTTCATGNGGTAATTTCCCCAAATAGAGTCTGTTTTACCTGTGACAGTAATTGGTGAATTATCTCTCCCTGTCCTTATCTCAACCCACGAGCTTTTCATTATATTTTCCTCCCCTGTCCAGCTGAGGAGGGGAGTGATAGAGCAGCTTTGGTGGGCACCTGGCGTCCAGCCAGGGTCAGCCCACCACATTTCAACGACTACCTTGGATTATCATTTGTTAAGACAAGGCATCAACAGGTAAAAGAGAACTGGAAATCCATCCATCTTCCTTAAGATGATGGAAATAAAGCCACCTTGGCTTCATTTATGCCTCTACTAGTGATTTAAATACTTTCAGCAAGCTGCTTAACTTACCAATTTCCGCAGCAACAAAATGGGATAGAAAGCTAGCTCGAGGACTGAAACACAAGGATTCTTAATAAAACACTATGAAACCCCTGAAGATCTCCCTATATGGTTTACAACCATCAGGAGATAGTGTATATTCATTTCTGCAATTCAACCCATATAGCTAATAATATCTATGCAGCTGTACATTTTTGAACTTTTATGAAAATAATACAGCTGAACTTATGTCAACTGAATGGAATAATATGAAATAATATGCTTTTACATCTGCATAAAATTCCAAGTAGTTTCATATTAAATTTGAGCATTTAACTTGCATTTGATACATATAAACATTCTCCACAGAATACCAGCATAGTAGCAAACTGTAGAGTTCTGAAGAAGGTTTTCAGGATCATAAGCGGCAAGTTCCTTTCTCCTGTTTGTCTCATTATTTTCTAATAGCACTCAAAACCTTAAAAATATTCTAATTAGTATAATTGCTTATGTTTGTGGTACTACACCAGTTTAAGTTTCTTCCAGCTTTTGCTCCTTAAGAGCTCACCTAGCAATAGGCTCTTGTAGCCAAATGTCACACAACATAAATACTAATGTGTGTATGTGGGCTGTATTTACATATTAGAAGGGACTGAACACCTTTGACAAACTAAATTTCAACAAGTTTTCTCAAGTCTTTTTCTTTTGGTTGAACAGTCAGAAATGTAAGCTTAAAGAATAACACAACATAAAACAAAAACATGCAAATACTAACAAAGTATCTTTGTAGACTTACTTCATAGAAGCTTATGGCCATAGTATATCTGACGGGAACTTCAGGGTCATGACAAAGGCAGAAGAATATAGAATATAGTTCTAAATGGAAGTTCTTTGGATCCACAAAAACAATCATGGCCTGTGGAAAGATAAAGTCTTTTATTAACTAAGCATTACTTAGCAACAACTAAAACATCAGTGTATTATCAGCATTCTTCTCATGCTAAATCCAAAACACAGCACTATGCTAGCTACTAGGAAGAAAAGTAACTCTAACTCAGCTGAAACCAGGACAATAGCTAAAGGATCACACTATCAGAAATTATCAGATGAAAACATTGAGTTACAACCAGCGACACTTGGGAGATAACAGGTTGTGATTTTAAAGAGGAAGTGTGGCATTTTTGATGGCCATGTCAAAACACAGGCATCAGACAAGTTCTAGAGTTGAGAACTAAACTGGATTTACATATCTTCCAGACATGCTGCAGGCTTTTTTTCTGAAGACATAGATTAAAAACTCAAGATATAAAACCTTAGTTTTATAAATATTGTTAATGTTTTGATACACTAGTGGAAGCTGCAACTGGAGACTTCAAAAACAAAGTACATTTTAGCAAGCAGCAAAGCAAGCGTCTGAATTTCAACATGATTGTGTGTGTACATACCTTGTTTTTGCTCAAATAAACCAACAGATGTCTACCTATATACATCGTGCTTGTCTTTTAAAGGCAGAATAAAAATGTCTCTCTACTTGCTCTTGGTACAAACATATTTTCTTTAAATATAAACACAGAATGTCAAAATACGAAGTAGATTTACAGAAACATGAGCAGTAAGTTTGAAGACCTCACATAAACTTGAAAAGACTTTTTGTATTCAGGCAGGAACATGACTAAAACATGAATCTAACCATTCAGATTCAGTCTTCAACTCCCTGTAATGCCACAACACAGCAAATGCGAAAACCTAGCTTTGAGTGGTTTGAAACTGGGGACTCTGTTTCACAGCCATTTTCTCAATACCTTTGTGCTAAGGGTTTGGAGAAAATGTGTAGGAAAGAATGAGACCAGTGACCTCTTATAACAGCACTCTTTCAGCCAAAACCTGCCAATAATCTGAGGCTCTGCAAAGAGGAATCTTTCCCGGTAATTCTTTTGGATACCTCTACTTTAAGCCATTAACTTGAACTTTCCAGGAGACAGCTAGAATCTAACTAACAATGTATAATTTGGCAATAACTTCTCTATCATTTAAGCAGTTTTATTTAGTGAACTATATGCATGACACAAATTATTTAACCTTAAATTAAAGTTACTTACTGGAAAATTGTAAGCACAGTTCTTCCTCACTGAAATATATTTCTTTTCCTGTTCCAGAGTTTGAAGTTGTAGTTGGTTATCACTGTGTCCATTTTCCTGCTGTAAACCCAGCGTGGAAAGCTTCTTATAAAATTCCAAAAACCGTAAGTGCTGTTCAGGAGTAAAAATGCCTGGGGGGGGAGTTTATTTTTCTCATTACAAATGCTATTAATAATGTCCAAAACCCAAATCTCATTTACAAATCTATCAAATACGCCAATTTGTATTCTCCCTTCCCTCCCATACCATGAGTCTAGTGCGTATCATCAGTACGCTTTATACAGGAAAAAACGATTACAGAAAAATGAAAGCTAACTATAATACAGTGAATCCTAATTTCCATTTACATAATTCTTGAAATACTCAGGATTTTAGCTGCAGGATTGTGAATATATTTGGTTGTTCCACTGATACTGGTTTCTTCTTGATTATCTTTTTAGATCTTCATGGAGCTCAGTCACATGAAGAATGCATGTCTGCAGCAAGTTGAAAAATTAGACTATGTTGCTACAGATAATAGAGATATAAGAACAAAATTACCACCATGTTTCCATCTCTGACCCTCTCTAAACAAAAAACTCTGTCCCTGTCTAAACATAAAAACCCAATAAACAGATGGACACCCAAAAAGGAAACTCACAAATTCCAATATTTATGCAATAGATCATTTCAGACTTTTACTTCCATATTTCCTAACTATAATTTCATTTGATACATTCAAATCTGGGTATTTTCCAAGGACTTCAAATTCTCCAATCTTCCCTCATTTTTAAGATTATTTTTAAAAGAACATTAAATCATACCATATAATCCATTACACAGTTTCCCTAAATGGAAAGATAAAGAAACAAGGATAGATTCATCTGCTTTGAAGGATTTTTCACAGAATGATTTCACTAAGGGGAGCACAGTTTGACTCCTATCATCTGAAAAACAAAAGAAATTTTTAAAGTTAGCCATTTGTCAACATCTAAAAAAGAGCACAGATAGTGGACTTCCATAATAAGTTATGAAAAATATCATTTAACATGCTCAGGAGTATTTTTGGCAGGCACTCACTGGAGGTAGAAAACAAGAGGTATAGAGAATGGCAAACATACTGCCATAATACAGGTCCTAAATTTTAATACCTTACCTGTTTTGTTTGTTTGTTTGTTTTTAGGGAAAAGGCATCCTCCAGTAAAGGATGAGACAGAGAATAAATGAACAGTCACCAACTTCTCCATTCACCAAGAACACACAGAGAGAAAGAATACTGCAGTACTCCTACAGTAAGATTTCCTACAGTAGTAGGAATACGGGGAGATCAAGACCAAACATGACCATGACAGTAAAAAGAAAAATCTGGATACGCTCAAGTGAATTTTTTCAACCTACTGAGAAGAAGAGTTTGAAAATCTTTTGGTAAACAATAAATTCACTGAGAAACAAAACAATTAAGGGCAGAGGAAAGAAATGAAATCATTTAGAAATTTAAGTCAAATCCAAGCACTCTGCCTCCTTATAAAATAAGGGAGTAAATGTTCAAAGAAATGTATGTGTTTTGATTTGTTTTAAATAAAACCATTGTATTTTAAAATATACAAATTTTAAAGGGATTCGGATTTTTTAATGGTAGGACAACACCAAAATTCAGAAAATAATTATGGCTGAACAAAATATTCAGGTTGACCTGAAGAAATATTTTGATATTGTGGGAAAGAAACCCTAGGATATAATTTTGGGTCATCTACCTTCAAAATGTTCATTTTCTAGTTCAGCCACGAAACCAAAAACTACACAAACCAATTTTCTAGAAACACATTCCTTACAAAC
>VYZW01031706.1:16293-31445 GCA_013401315.1 Balaeniceps rex
GGGCAGGGGGCTCGGCACCGGCAGAGCCGGGGGCGTCCGTCTGCCCCGGCGCCCCCGGGGGACGCAGCCCGCGGTGGGCTGGGCTTTGCCGCGGCGGGAGGCGGCGTGCGGGGTGGCCGGGCTCTGACCCCAGGGCGGGCGTGGGGCCGGCCAGGCCCTGTCCATCAGGTGGGGCAGCCTGCTGGGCTGGGGCCTGGGCTGTCTCTGGCTCCTCCAGAGGCGTGACGGGGCCATGGGGTGAAAGGCAGGAGAGACCCCAGCCGTGTAGCGTGCTCCAGATGTGCCACATCCCCGGTTCCCCCATGCCAGCCAGCCTCTGGTCTCTCCCCCTTAAAGGCACCTGTGTCTGGCACACTTAGGCTTCACTGCCTCCCTCAACGTGCTGGGATGCTTCTGGGCCCGGGGATGCATGGCTGCACAGGATGCCTGCTGCCTCGGCCAAAAAGCAGGAGTTCAGGTAGCTTGTGCCCAGGGCCCTGTGCTGTCGGTGTCAGCGCCAGGAGCCTTGGTGTGCACGGGTGACGATTCACTGCGCGGCCTCCATCCTGCTCCCCAGTGCTTGCTCTGTGGTCAAATGCCACTCGCACGCTGCCCGCTGGGTGACCAGGATGGTGTCCCAGGGCCCCTGCATGGCCCAGGTGTGGCTGAGAGGCTCTGCGCCAGCAGCCATCGTGCAGTGCTGTGCCACGCAGTCAGCAGGCCAGCTTCATCCTCATTTCAGCCGGGGGGCTGGCTCCCCTCCAGGGCAGCTGCTGAGCCTTGCCCGGCGAGGCCCTGGCTCCGTCCTCCCTCCATCTCTGGCAGCAGCTGCCCGCAGCTGTGCTTGGCCAGGGGGAGGGAGCCTGACAGCCCCGGTGCCATCCAAGGCAGGCAGGGTGCTTTTGGGGACCGTGCTTTGCTCTGCTGAATAGCTGAAATTGAAGGCCTGTTGCAGAGCTCCTTGTGTCCTGGAGCTGTGGGCTGGTGCTGCTTTTCCTTGCTTTCGGTTTATCGTGCTGGGGCAGGGTAGGCACGGGCAAACAGCTGTAGGCAGAGCTCTTGGGGAGTGTGAGGCTGAAGGAAACTGAAGATGTTGGGCCGATTTCTTCCCTCCCACCCCACAGACAGCCAGGCTAAAAATAATCTTTCGCCTCATGCTGTGCATGAAAATAAAGGAGACTAAAAAGAAAGCGGTCCTGGATGATAGCAGTTAAGGATTAACTTAGGTTAAAAGCATAGATGTGGTCTTGTGTGCCTTTGGGGGAAGAATATAACCAGTGCTACTGGCTGGGAAATCCCATGGAAAATAAGGCATGTACCCTTCACAGTGGCAGAGACTAGCCAGCGTGATGAGCTACTGAAGAGGCAGTAGCATCCCAAGTGCTTGAAGGCTCTCCAGCCTGCCCCACCATATCCCCATGTGCAGCCTAGGAGCTGGGTTTCAGCCAGCAGGTGCCACCAGGATGGCCTGGCCAGGAGGCTCAGGAGCACTTTGGCTAGGAGTCTGTGGGTTTGGAACAAACTAAGCACATAGGATGGGAGAAGAGTCTATGGACATGCCCCCCCCCTTTCTTTCAGCCATCCACAGTTGTTGGGGAAAGCAGGGGGCAGAAGGGGAGCCAAGGGTGGGGATGGGGAATCCCAGCAACTCCCTGACGGCCCTGCCTGTTCCTCCGTGCAGGATGGTTCCCCCACCACCTGTCAGCAAGCCCCACGTGTGCCTCTCCACTGTGCTCATCATGACCAGCCTTGTCCTCATGGATGCCTACCTGGTGGAGCAGAGCCAGGGCTCCAGGAAGCTGGGCATCTGTGTCATGGTGGCAGTGGGTGACGTGTGCTTCCTGCTGGTGCTCCGCTATGTGGCCATCTGGGTCGGGGCAGAGGTAAAGACAGCTAAGCGGGGCTACGCCATGATCCTCTGGTTCCTGTATGTCTTCGTTCTGGAGATCAAAGTCTACTTTGTATACCAGAACTATAAAGCTGACCGGAAAAGCTTGGATCTCATAGCCCGCAAAGCGCTGACCTTGCTGCTCTCCATCTGCATCCCAGCCCTCTACGTGTTGTTGGTGGCCACGGAGCACATGGAGTACGTCAGGACATTCAAGAAGAAAGAAGATCTCCGCAACCGCCTCTTCTGGGTCATTGTGGACATGCTGGACGTGCTGGACATCCAGGCCAACCTGTGGGAGCCCCAGAAGAAGGGGCTGCCGCTCTGGGCTGAGGGCATCATGTTCTTCTACTGCTACATCTTGCTCCTGGTCCTCCCTTGCGTGTCCCTCTGTGAGATTAGCATGCAAGGGATTGGCATCATGCCGCACCGGATGATGCTGTACCCCATGCTGAGCATGCTCACTGTCAACATCACCACCATCTTCATCCGAGGCAGCAACATGGTCTTCTTCAGGGACGCCCGGGTCTCCAGCATCTTCATGGGCAAGAACATGCTGGCCATTGGGCTGAAGGTCTGTATGTTTGTGCAGTACCAGCGGCACCGGCACCACAGCACCCAGGCCCAGCCCTCCCCAGGGCTGCACAAGTCCCGGGACCAGCCTGCCTGCCCTGAGGAGTTGGCCCAGGACAACACGTGACAAGCCAGCAGGAGCCACAGCCTGGGCGCTGCCATGCCTGGCCGTGCCTGCAAACCTGAGGCAGGCCGCTGAGCTCCCCGCCTGGACAGAGGGCAATGACCCTGCTCCCTCCCTCCCTGGGCGAAGCTGCTCCGGTCCCCGAGGGTCGCATGGGGAGGGCCCCCCGTAGCAGCCTCCGTAAGGCTGCAGAGCAGTTTGGGACATCAGCACCGCACCGAGACGGGCAGCAGAACAGAGGAGGCCATGTTTGCCCGCCGCGTGCCGCATCTGGCCGGGGCCAGGCAGCCCCCCGCTGTGCTGGGCTCCCCCCATCAGTGCTCCCCACACAGCACTGCCCTCCGGCCAGCCAGGGCTCAGGCCAGGGGGCTGCACGGGGACACTGCGGGCCACCTGCTCCGCTGCTGTGGTTGGCCCTGGCTGCTGCTCGGTGCTTGGCAGCAGCCTGCTCTCCGCTGCGTGAGCCGGGGTCCCCATGCTGGGGGAGTGAGGCCTGGGCCTCCCCCTGCCTGTCACCTCTCTAAGCCAGCTGCAGGCCCGGGGGGGCCCGGAGGGGGTGACTGTCCTTTTTCGTATCTCCCTCTTTGCAATAAAAGACCTGAGCCCTGCAGCCTCCTCATGTCTGTGTCCCTGCCGGCAGGCAGGTCCCCCCTGCTCCCTTGGGTGCCTGTCCCTGGTGTGCCTGGATGTCCAGCTGGAGCTGCAGAGCATGTCTGGGGTGGGGGGGCTCACTCAGGCCTGGGGAGAACATCCCAGGCACCTGGGTCTGAAGCCATTTCTCCTGGGCAGCAGGTCCTTGTGAGAGTCTGGTGGGTCTGAGGGTGTCACTGGCGGGGTATGTGTAGAAGCTGTGCCAGCCACCACTGCCTGTGCAACCAGCTGCAGTTACATCAATTGGTGCCAGCCGTGCCCAATGGCTGCCCTCCCCAGGGACACCCATAGCACATCCCCACACTCCACCTGGAGGGACACCAGAGCAGGTCTGGCAGAGACACACTGCCAGACAGCATTAGAAACAGAAGGAAGATAACTCAACTGACTCCTTGAGGCTGGGAGGCCATGGGGAAGAGCAGCTCCCCTGACAGCAGAAAGCTCCCTGGAGATGTCAGAAGCATCTTCTCCTGTTGGAGCTGGTGTGGCCATGCTGCTGCCTGCCCCAACACCCAGTGCCACCACAACACTGGCTGAGCTGGGCAAGGCCCCAGGGCTTCCCCTGCTTGTGGGGTGATGGGCCCAGGAGCTGGCAGGGAGAGACAGGCCAGACTTGCTCCTCACCACTAATGTGCTAACAGAAGCAGGTGACATGCCAGCGAAGATATCCTCCTTGCAGGCAGGCACACAGGCTTTAGCACGAAGGAGCTATTTGGCTCCAGAGGGGCAGGAGGGGAAAGCAGGACCATTTTGGGGGTGCACTAGGTTTGCTCCCTGCTGGACAGGACCTACCAGCAGCTGGGGATGGGGACACATGGACTCGGGAATGCTGCTCCCACATGCCCCCTCAGGAAGGCCAGTGAGCCACCTCCAGCCTGTCCAGGCCCCAGTCTTCTTCCTTTCTTGCATTAAAGCATGGGTGGAGGTTTGTTCAGCTTTGGATTAAAAATTGAGCGCATAAACAGCAGACCAATGCCACAAAGGGGTCAGGATAGCCTTGGGCTTTCGTGCTGCCACACCGCTCCCAAGGTAAATCTCCTCAGAAGGCACAAGGATGCAGCAGGCTCTGCATCCCACATCATGAGGCAAGAAGAGGAGGAAGAAGCAGCCAGGCAGTGCAAAGCAATAAGCCACATGGAGGTTAAAGGCAGCTGAGGATTTCCAAGTGGTCTCTAGCCAATCTGGCACATCCCATTTCTACTGCCTTCCCCCAGTTACACTAAAACCCATCACCAGAGCAGAACTCGCATCATCCCCAGGAACTGTGGTGGAGGCAGATCCTTCAGCAACGCCCTCAGGTGGGCGTGATGGAGTTGCTCATCATTACGTTCCTTGCTCATTGCAAGGCCTCTCCCCAGACCCCACACACCAGCTGCCCACCTGCACGCAGCACAGCTGTGCCCACGGAGCACTCTGCCCCGCAGAGCTGAGGCACTCTCCCAGCACACCCTCTGACCTCTCAGAGAGATTGTCTGGGTCACATCTACCTCACCTCCTTGTCAGCACAGCCACAGGAGCCAGGGGCAATCAGGAGTGAGGAGAAACAAGAGTTGGTGGTCAAATGTAATGTTGGAGAAAGGCATTAAACTCCTGTAAGTTCAAACACTTTTGACTTTAACAGCACCGACACTGGGAATAAAGGAAAACAGAGGTATTTTATTTTATACAGAATCAGTTTCCTAGAAGCACTAATAGCCCTGTAGAGATCACCTTGAGAAGCCAGGAAGAGCAGCAGCCCTGCTGGAGAGATCCCAGGCAGCAGGACCTGGGCAGTCAGCAGCGTGCCCTGGCTGCGAGGAAGACCAGCCACACCAGGGTGCTGCCCATGCAGAGGGGTGTGACACTCTCCCCTTTACTCAGCACTTGTGAGACTACATCCAGATACTACACCCAGGCTGGGCCCCTGGAAGACAGATGTTGTCCTCTGGGCTGACTCCAGCTGAGGATGTGAAAGCTGTCAGAGGCTGGAGCACTGCAAGGAAAGGTTGAGGGAACAGGGTTTATTCAGCCTCAGGAAGAGGTGGCTTTGGGGAGACCTAACAGCACCCCGTTCCCACCCACCCCCCAGACCTATGACAAGGCTACTGAGAGGACAGAGCCAGGCACTTCACTGAGAACAAGACAATGATTATGGACTAAAACCAGGCAGGTTTCCTGGAGGAAGGGAAAAAAAACCAACCACTTCATCTTGAGAACTTGAAGCAGTGGAGCAGAGGCCAAGAGAGGTGGTGTCATCTGTCCTTGGACATTCCTAGACCCAACTGAAGAAGCCCTGGGCAACCTGGCCTGAAGTCAGTGCTAGCCCTGCTTCAAGCAGGTGTTGTACCAGAGCCCTCCCACCTTAGTTGGTATCTGGTAAGACCTGGAGTAGAGTCAGCAATGCAGGGTAGGGCTTGTGCCCTCCTAGCTAGAGGAAGAGATGAGCAAGTGCAATGAGAGAGACAGCTGTCAACACCATGTGCACCTGCATGACAGACTCGTCACCACCCAGGCATGGAGTAAACCACAAGTAAAGAGGACATTTCAGCTACAAAAAGCACTACTTCCCTCAGTTCAGTCTCTGCTCTGCTGCCTAACAGCATCACTGTACAGTGAAAGGCGGACACTGGGAAGAGGGATGGCCATCCTCCAGACCTGGCCAGGGCAGAGTGAGTCCCAGTGCCAGACAACAGCATGTCTGTCCAGCAGTCACAAGTTCTTCTGCGAGGGCAGACGGCGCTTGTCTTTGATGGCATTCCTCTTCCTCTTCTTGTTCAGGAAGCTCTCCAGCTTTCCACTCCTCTTCAGCTCTGCATACTTCTCGGCTAGCTCCAGTTTCCGCTTCTCAGCTGTAGAGGAAAGGGGAGCAAGGTTTTAAACTAAAGCCCAAATCATCAGTACAGACCAGCCCCTTCTCACCTCTCCCTCCCTGGCTCCAGGCCTGGCTTGTCCCTTGAGTGCCAGTGCTAGACCAATCCCTCCATAGCTATGTGGAATATTACAAACAACTCGCTTGGAGTCCTGTCAGCAGTACTCCCTCTAGGTCTTCCTGCAGCATGTTCACACCAAGTACTTACATTTCTTTAGGAAGAAGGGTTTCTTTCCCTGCTTGGCCAATTCCCTCTGTTGTCTCTTCAAAGACAACTCCCTCTCACTCAATTTCTGCTGTTTTTTCTGTGCCTGTTCTTGCTGTGTCTGTACAGAAAGAATGGCCTGTGTCAGCAAGTGTCTAGGCAGACCTCAGGTCACACATCCTCTCTCCTCACAGGAGAGGAGATGCTGCACTGAACTTACCATGCGGTTCAGGAGCTGCTGGAGTTTCTCCTTCTGCTCCGTGTTCCGGCACTTTTTCAGCTGCTTCTGAATCATCTGAAGAAGAGAGCAGAAAGCTGCATGACTGCCTGCCTGCCACCTCCACTGTGAAAGGCCTTTGTGGAAGCTGCCCCTGCCAAGCAAGGTTTTCTGGCCAAGGACAGGCACACAGCATCACCTCCTTCTCCTGCTTCTTGATGCTGTCCAGGAAGCTGTACGTCTTCATAAATATTTCAGGCTTATACTCTCCAGACAGGTCATCAAATCTAGGGTCTCTGCGGACCTGAAGGCAGGGAAGGCAAAGGTAAGAGCTGTGGCCAAGATTACCCTGATAATAGCCTGCTTACTCTCCTTCCATGGATCAGACCTTGCCTTTTTTTTTACTAGGAATATTATGCACCCACCATTGAAAACACCTGCAGTTGGCAAAGACTGAGTCCAATAATCAAGGTGGGAGTGCCTCACAAAGTCGTCATGCCTGCACCCAGCCTACCAAGCAACAGGCATTTCCATATGCAAGTCTACCACCGAGGAGAAGCCAATTCAAGGAACAGCAGCATGAGTGCTGCCTCCAAACATCTGCAACTCTCAGTCCAAGAGCTGGCTGAACATGTGTTGTCAAGGTGATGGATTTGGGAATTCAAACCTATCTAGATTTTCACAGATTACCTGGGTCAGGTCATACAAAAAGAGAGAGAGACAAAAAGAGATCTCTAACCGTGGAAATTAACATATTAAGATGATCCAGCAATGATAAGTCAAAGTTATATTCAGATTAGAAATTAGATGGACATTTGAACTTCCAATGTTATTAGTACTGAATGATGACCACAGCCTCCAGTGCAATTGTCATTGGTGGCAGCCATTACCTCTTTCTAGAAACACTTGGGTCTCAGCTGTTCAAGTTACTCCTCAAGCTGTGTATTATGCCGGGCAGCAAGTGATACAGAGAACAGCTGCTCCCACACCCAATCTCTTGTTGTCCCCAGAGACACCCTAGCACTACCTGCGCTCACCAGACAGTGGTCCAAGCCCTGTCCTCCAGAAACAGCCTGCGTCATCTTCAGCAGCCCCATTACCCTGTCTGTGCCCTATTAGCAGCGCTAAGGAAAGTCAGCTCCTGAACTGGGGAGGGGGAGCACCCACCTTCTTGGTAACAGAGACAACTTGTCGCAGAAAAGGTGCAGGCTTCTTGGCAGACATCTCCAATGGCCTGAGAAAGAGAAAAATGTACTTAAGAGGAGCAGAGGACAGAACGAGGCCCAAGCTAATGTGTCAGGAGGTCAGCCAGACCCTCAGGAGAACATGACTGCACAGTGCTGAAATGGCAGACTCTCCCACTCAGTCCTCACCACGATACCTAGAGAGCAAAGAGGTGACTCAGTCAAGAGCCAGACAAGGCTACTGCAACCAAATGATCTATAAATGTGTGGTTAAAACAATCCTACACAAAACTTAGTACAACCCCACGGTATCAAGTGAAAACCCACCACGCACATCAGTAAATGCGCTGTACTCAATTATTCCTCTCCCTCTCCATGTTTTCATTGACCATGCAACAACCCTCTTCTATTCCTGGCCCACCAACTCATCCGCTCTGGACTAATACTTACACTGAAAGGTGAGACCAAAGTTGGGAATTTCTGCACTGACCCAGTAGTTACAAAGACAGGACAATTCTACTCAGGCTCAGCGAGAAAGCATACCATAACACAAGTAAAGAAAAGACCAACCCCCAGGAATAAGGGCCGTACAGGCCGTACACATCCCAAAAGAGACTTCACAGTGAATCAGGACCATGAGGACCATGGTCACAACCAATTAAGCAAACAAGTTCTTGCAACACAGACCTTTAGAGCTTGATGCTTTAGATGTATGAGGGAGACAGTATAAGGTGGGAGAATGGGGTATTACTCTCCCCATATTACTTGGATGCTGTGTCCTGCGATTTGTCAGTACATCAGGTAAGTTATTAGAAACATGAAAAGACCTATGAACCACCGGCTGAGAGTACCCAAAACAGGGGCATTATACCCACATTCAGCAACACAATCACAGCGGGGCAGGAACATAAACCACCCCGCAGGCATAAGTAAGTTTTCCAAATCCCACTTAGGGCAGTGTTCAGTGTATTTTCATGTCCACTGATGTGGCTACACCCCTGTACAATGCTCTCGAGTCAGCTTTACACAGCATTGCTGAAACCAGCTCAATTCCAGGGGATTTCCCTGAAGTCCTTTTTTTTAAGCAGCTCACTTCCATAACAAAAACAAGAGAGAAACAGCATGTGGGATTTACAGTGATGCATCACTTAAAGGATTAAGGGAATTACATAAAAACAGAATTATGCAAACTGTGTGGCAGAAATAGAGACACTGTGTGAAGATGTTGCACTACACAAAATCCCCCAGACTCTTGGGTAAAAGGTAAAGCAGAAACATTATTCTAATCAACCATTTACAGCAGAAGAAACATGTATTCAACAGAGATTCAGAAATAAGTTAGGGAATGCCAGTGTAACAGAGGAAACCTGTTCAAATCACTTAGATATGACTCCGAGGACTGAAAACCAGCTAACTACTGCAAATAAAGGGTAATGGTGTAACAGTTGTTACCAGTGTGGGCCTGTGGAGGACTGTAAAAAGATGTGATAGTTTTTGTTGCGTTGAATGCATTTTATAGTCACCACATCAATAGCACCTACAGAGTATGCAAATAAGAGATGTAAAGACCACTGAGGACTGAGACCAAAAAGTCTATGACGATAAGTACCACAGAGGGGGAAAAAGGGAAAATCGACACAGACAAGCCACAGATGAGACAACAGCAGAGGGATGAATGAAATTCCAGAACAATTGGCTGTCACTGCAACTCCAGCCAGTGGGAGCCAGGCAGATGCTGATAAGCTGGAAGAGGTTTAGGAAACAGCAGGGTAACTATTTCAGGGCACAGGGGACACAAGTAAAGCACTATCATACAGCTTAAAAGAGAAGCATACCATGCCATGAGTGAAAAGTGCCTTAATACAGAGGGTGTAAAGGAATTGAGCAGTGATTTAACTACCAAGAAACAGGTGGCTGCTGGGGATTTGAACAGGATAGGATATTAAGAGCTCTGAAACAGCAACATACTGTTCCCAAATGAAACACTATAGTGAAAGGCATGGTTGTGTAGCACATTAAAGGAGATCTACACCAGCTCCAAGGCAATGGCAACACTGTGAGGAGCTCCCAGCGTAACTTCTGGAGTGCAGAAAGCACACGTGTACATTTTTCTCATCACAAAAGAACCTCTTTACCCCTTTTTGCCTTGTTGCTGCTTCATGGTAGCTTTGGTAGGCTTCGCAGTTTTCTTCCCACTGGTCACCTGTTTGCACACTCTTGTTCTCGTATCACTCTGCACCCGCAATAGCTCCTCAAAAGACACGTGAGATTGATCTGGAAGAAAGCGCAGGACACACCTGAACCGAACAGCTTCTAAAGGCACTTCCCACCCCCAAATTCCACCAACAGGGATGCCTCAGAGCCAGAGACAGTGACACAAGCACAGTGGTGTCATCCCTATACAACTGCATGGCAGAAAGAAGCCACTGTATCTCTCAGCCTTTGATTTCTCTCTCATTAATCACTGCAGTCTTTAGCACTAGAATAGGCTCTCCCTCTCCCCAACATGTCTTTGCTTCTCTCTCTGCTCAGTAGCACACACAAGACCAGTTCAAAGTTTTTCCCTCTGGTACAAAGAGCGGTACGAGCTCTGCACTGGGCTGTATTTTGGCCGCACTGCAAATTCTGAGGGGTCACCTCTCAGTCCTGACTCTTCTTTCAGACTATTCCTGTCCCACTGCCTTTAAATGGGCATCATCACATCTCTCACCATGAGACCAGCCAGAAGGTGCAGGAAAACCACGCGGCCTGTTCAGTCTGTCTGTTAATACTCGGAGACAGTCTCTTCCCACTGCACATCTGCCATAGCTCTGCTCAGTTTGCAACAAAGCGATTCCCACGGCAGAGCCTCCTCAGCACCCCAGAGGCCTGTAAACTACTGAAATCCAAACATTTAACCTTCAAACTTCACCATCTCACTACCAATAGGAACAGCTTATAGCCTGCTTCACTGGGGGAAGAACAAAACCCCACAACACCAGAAAGCAGTTTCATATTCTAGCCCTGCTGTGAGCTCCCCCCAGTGTTACTTACACCTTGTGTTTCGTAACACCTCTGAGCAGTGCTAGGCACACAGTCTTTCTAAGTCTTTGCAATACTATGCATTTGGCACAAAATACCCCAACTGTGGCCTAGCAAAAACAATCATATCCTGCCCGTGGTGGGTTGACCCTGGCTGGACACCAGGTGCCCACCAAAGCCGCTCTATCACTCCCCTCCTTAGCTGGACAGGGGAGAGAAAATATAACAAAAAGCTCACGGGTCGAGACAAGGACAGGGAGAGATCACTCACCAATTACCAGCATAGGCAAAACAGACTCGACTTGGGGAAAATTAATTTCATTTATTACCAATAAATCAGAGTAGGGCAATGAGAAATAAAAACCAAATCTTAAAACACCCTCCCCCTACACCTCCCTTCTTCCCGGGCTCAACTTCACTCACGATTTCTCTACCTCCTCCCTCCGAGTGGCACAGGGGGACGGGGAACGGGGGTTGCGGTCAGTTCATCATGTGTTGTCTCTCCCGCTCCTTCCTCCTCAGGGGGAGGACTCCTCACACTCTTCCCCTGCTTCAGCATGGTGTCCCACCCACAGGAGACAGTCCTTCACGAACTTCTGCAACATGGGTCCTTCCCACAGGTTGCAGTTCTTCATGACCTGCTCCACTGTGGGTCCCTTCCATGGGTGGAGTCCTTCAGGAGCAGACTGCTCCAGCGTGGGTCCCCCACAGGGTCACAAGTCCTACCAGCAAACCTGCTCCAGCATGGACTCCTCTCTCTGCACAGGGTCACAGGTCCTGCCAGGAGCCTGCTCCAGCACAGGCTCTCCACAGGGGCACATCCACCTGCTTCACCGTGGGGTCCTCCATGGGCTGCAGGGGGACAGCCTTCCTCACCATGGTCTTCACCACAGGCTGCAGGGGAATCGCTGCTCTGGCACCGGGAGCACCTCCTCCCCCTCCTTCTTCACTGCCCTTGGTGTCTGCAGGGCTGTTTCTGTCACATTTTCTACTCCTCTCTCCAGCTGCTGTTCTGCAGCATTTTTTTTTCCCCTTCTTAAATACATTATCAGAGAGACACACTACCACCACTGCTGACAGAGCCCCTGGCCAAGGCTGAGCTAACAGGACATGGGGGAAGCTTCTGGCATCTTCTCACAGAAGCCACCCCTATAGCCCTCCCTGCTACCAAAAACTTGCCATGCAAACCCAGTACACCGCCCCACAACACAAAGTTTTTGCAAGCTCTGCCCAAATCTGCTGCCAAATTCAGGAAGCAACATGAGGTCAGTCACACTGGCTCAGAGCATGGATTTATCATCCCAGTCACCCTCATCTTGGCAATAACCAAGACTTTCTGCTTCAGAATCTACTCACATCGTCCAGAAAATGTAATGAGCATATCCAAGCGCTGCCTCAATAAACGTTAGTCCTCTGAGGAGGGTTAAGGGAACGCTGTGTACCCAGTTTGCCACACAAGGGACACAGGAAATGTGAACACAGCACTATTTCATTACACTGCTTCCCTGAAACACCTTTCCCGCTTATCTTACTGCAGTTTGATATCCTCTCTTGCTTGGGCTCCTGCAAATACCCTTGCCCCCTATCTTCTTAGAGATGACAGCACTGTTGCCCTTTCCCTGTGTCACTCTTGTACAATCGCTCGCCTGCCCAGAACGTGAAATCACCCTTCAGACCAAAGAACTATGCCCGCATTCAGGTAAGAGCTGAGCGCCAAGCAGCTCAGCAATTTAAAGTAATCGTGCTGTTGGGGTTCACAGGGACTTAAGAAAACCAATAAATTCTAGGACTTAGACAAGAGCATCTGCTACCACACTGTTCAAATTCAGCAGAGAGCTTTAGACTGCTGCACTATAGGAAAAAAGTTACTGGGGTATAGAGCAATTAATCACTATGTAGGGCAATATTTGAATATCACTGGATACTCAAAGCATCACCAGACAGACAAATGAAAGACTCTGAGCAAGGACAGTCAAAAGGGCAAAGAAAGCATTAAAAGCAAGGAAGAATGGTGTGGAGTCTACTCTTAACATTTCACGAAGACAGACAAGACACCATCACTTGCACTACAATACTCCACTTGGCTGCAATTCCAAAACAATAGTGTCAAAATAGCAAAGGCTTACAAGATGTCAATGAAAATGAGATAAAGGCACCGTATAAAAAGATGCAACATTTAGAATCTCTTAGAAAAGAGGTTTGGTATAAATCAGGCAATGCAAAGGCATGCAGAGCTTCCACTGATAGAATATTTCAATACTGGTAGGGGATACCAGACCAGACTTGACTACCCAAAACCTAATGGGGAAAGTGCTTTTCCACACAGTAGTATCAGTCCATGAAATACTCCTGCCATCTATTTGTAGGAGACTGAATTAGCTACTCACATTGATAAAAACATCATTTGACATCAGCATAAAAAAAGAAGCCTGTTTTGGGGCAGAAATGAATGGTCCCAGCAAGCATTCACTGCTGGGCAGCAGATTTGGCAACTCTGTGTGTGTGTGAAAAGGTTGCTGGCTTCCTGCTCCAAAGTGGCTGGTCCCATCCGCAGCCTCCGCACAAGGAGAGTTCATGATCCTTAAAATCTGTGCTGATAGGTTCTCCACCAAAATACCTATTAAAAGAGAGGATTAGCTTACTTCCCTTGTTTCTTGCATTCTTTCTTGATGCTTTAATTTCCCAATTATTTTTTCCACTCCTTTTTTCCCCGGAATATAATTTACCTTTTCTGTGCTGTCTCTATAGTCCATTTCATCTTCCCTCCTTGCCATTTTTTCCCTTCCTCTGTTATTTTGTGGATTGTTTCCTCTTCTTTCCACCTCTTGCTAAGCTACTGTTACCTGCTGATAACATGGGCATTTCCTGCTCACCAGCACGGCCTCCCCAAGTTTCCTCTCCCCCCGCAGACTCCTGTGACACGTGGACACCTTATGCCTTTCTCAGCTGAACCCGTTGAGAACCATACAAGCTGCTGAGCACATCAAGAGTGTCCAGGATGCAAAACCAGATGGCCTAAGAAATGGCTTGTATCTGCCCAGTCATTCCCCACCGAGACAAACTTAGTGCTGGACTCTAATATAACTATTTCTGTTCCAGAAATGAGATTACGGAGGACCCAGACAGATGGTAAAAGCAAAATTGCTGTTCCCATCCACATCCACCTGTGGGAAGGAAAAGGTGACTGTCAGCGCTCTTCTCTCTGAGCTTTGCTAAAGTTCACCATTAAGAGAGGAAAACAAAATGCCTACAGATGGGGGGGCACACCACCTGCCACTGGAATCCCCTCCCTGAAAGCCCACCTCTGGATGAGATGCGCCTCCCCCATGGCCCCGCACAAACACAGCAAGGAGACTCCTCTCACAAAACAACCAGTAACTTCTCACACCTCTGACAAACCGTGCTGTGCCATCTACTTCACAGTATTTAGCACTGATGTCTGTTCCCTCACAATTCGCTTCAAGGGCCTTTGACATATTTCTCATAAGGCTGTCATTCTCACCGTGATCATCCTGAGACAAGGAAGCCCCGTTGCATACCCTGCTGCAGGTGACAACGACCACCTCAATACACCGAACCTAGGCATCACCGCCATTGCCACAGCTATACACCACCCCGTTCTTCCAGTTTACCTGTCCCGTCCAGGACCTTTCAAGCTACTGCATATCTACATTTGCACAGAGCAATTGTCTTTGAGAAGATGTACGTGATGTTCCGCACACGGGGAAGGCGACTGGGGAGAAGAGAAGGAGGCCCCGATAAGTTTTTTGTTCTAGAAGCCTCTCAAACAGCTCAAGCTGAAATCCTGCCATTGATCCCGAACTCATCCTCCCAGCAGAGCAGGCGGCGGGGGGGGGGAAGCAGGAGAATGAAGGAGCTGGAATACAGAACGACACCAAGCCGTTTGCCAGTTCACTTCCCACCGAACGGGTGGCCGACGCATCGCCTCGCCCGAGGAGGGGCAGCAAGCCCCGAGCTGGGGCCCGCCACCTTTCCCGGAGAGCGCTCCCGCCCCAGCGGGGCAGCCCTTACCTCTCCCGTCAGCCCCCGCCTCCTCCTCCGCGCCGCTGCCCGCACCCCCGGCCCCCGTGGGGCTGTCACTGCCGTCGCCGTCGTCGCTACTGTCGCCGGAGCTCTCACCCTCCACCACCTTCAGCGTCCCGAGGGGCTGCTCCGCGGCCGCCGGCGCGCTCCGGTGCAGCGGCCGCCTCCCCACCACCGCCGCCACCACCTCCTCCTCCTCCTCCTCCGCGGCGGCGGCGGCTCTTCCCCAGCCCACTGCCTGGGCCCGCCAGTCCCGCCGGGGCCGGCCCCCCGCGCCCTGCTGCCGCGGCCGCATCGCCGCCCGCTCCCAGCCGCGACGGCCGGCACCGGATCCCCGCTCTTCCCCCCCCGCCCCTCGGGCCCCGCCACAGCAGACACAGGAGCAGCACGGCGAGGAGGGACCGTGCACGCGGGACCG
>VYZW01031706.1:31517-58062 GCA_013401315.1 Balaeniceps rex
GGTGGTGGGGCGGCGGCGGCGGCGGCAGGCGTGGGTGGCGGCGCAGTACGGGGCGCGGGGCGGTGGTGCCGGGTGCGCAGGTAGGCTGCCTCCTCCTCTCTGCAGTGGATACGGGGGTGAGGGGCGGCCCCGGGAGCACGGCGCCGCTCTGCCCTCCTCCCCGTTTAGTTTGAGCCCTCACCTGAGGCAGCGGCTGGTGCAGGTGATGGTGTGGGCCCCGCCGTCCCGCCGCGCCGACACGCGGAGCCAGGCCCAGGTCCGGTCCCTGCGCAGCACACGCAGCACTGCTGTCCTTCCTGCGGCCCTGGCCCCCAGTGCTGCGGGCAAGGGGCTATGTTAGCCTGCGGCAGGGCGCGACGGCCGCAGTTGCCGGGGCAGAGTGGCGTGCTGCCTGTGGACCCCATAGGCTGCCCTGATGGGGTCTGTAGTCAGCCTGCTGCTCTGGCCCTAGCAGGACAGAAGCCACAGGTAGTGGGAGTCAGGTCTGTAATAGTCCTGCCCTTTCAAAAAGTTGGAGCTCAAGCGGGCTTGTCCCTCCTCTCTGCACTGTGGCAAAGCAGGGTGCCCATGTTCCCGAGCTTGGAAGCTACCTGTGACCTTACAGACAGTGTATGGGGCGTTAATTCTCTGCTTCGTCCTTTTCAGAGCAGGGGGCCGCAGCGGGCGGGACTTTGCTTCTGTTGTTCTGGACAGCCAGGTTTCAGGTGTAGCCAGAGAAAGACACGCATGTTCCCAGGCCTGACACTCACCCACAGCCCTGTGCTGGGCAGCCGCTAGGTCAGCATCCTCGGGGTGCAGGAGGCTGTACCATGACTGACCAATCAGTTCCTCCCTGTGGTAGCCAAGGTGGTAGGTGACACTGGGGAAAACAAGGGGGGTGGGGACTGAGTGCTTTGCAGGGTCTGCACCATGTCAGCAAGAAGCAGCTGTTGCATGATGGAGGAGAGAGAAAAACAACAGGGGTACAGAAATGAGTTGCAGATGAGGGAGGGGAGAGGCTTGGGAAGTGTCTGGGAGAGTCTCACTGCTTGCGCAGGGTCCAGCCTGCGTCCTACATATGGGCTTGGTGAAGGGACCTTGCTGCCCGAGATGTACGGCTGGGGCTGTGGTGCACCCCTCACCTCTCCGTGACATCAGTAAACGTCATGTCTAGGATGTGTGTGCTCTGGAATAGGTTGTCCTGGGAACAGGCATTGCCGTCTGCAGGCAACTGCGCAACCGGCGTGCAGAGGGCCAGGAAGGCTGTGGTGGAGGGGGAGGCCGGCCAGTGCAGGGCAGTGAAGCGCCCGCGCACTGCCACGGCCCGATTCCCCCCGTGCTGCAGCCGGAAGGCCTTGGACGTGCGCATCTCGCTGACAAACGTGACTTCTGCAGGGAAACAAACCGGCCAGAGCAGGTCAGGGGCTCCCTCGCTCCGCTCCCGGCATGGCTGGTCCTGGCTCTCTGACTGCAGCCATGGAGGGCCAGAGCAGGGCGGCAGCATCTGTGAGATGCCAGCTGGGGCCTCCCTTACCCCTGCCGGGCTCCTCCTGGGCGAGGAGGAGCTGCTTGCGCACGTCCTCATGCGCTCGCCCATCTAGAATGTCAAAGACTGTGTCCCCTTGGGCAAGCAGCTCCACCTGATAAAGAGGGGGCTGCTGTCGCGGACTGTGCCTGCCCCGTGGGCCGTGCACTGGCACCATGAGCACGCAGCCCACTGGAGCCACAGGCCAGCATCTGCCGGGGCAGCATGCCGTGCATGCAATAAAGGCACCAGGACAGGTATGGGGACAGTGACCAGGCCTTACCATGGAGAGGCCCAGGACCTGAGCCACATTCTCCGAGATGTAGACCAGCTTGCCGTTGGCAGAGAGCACAAGCAGAAACCCTGGCAACAGGGAGAGCAGCTCTGTGCCGAGGGCCGGTCCCGCAGGAGGAGCCGAATCTGCAGGGGGAGCACAGGGTGAAATGCTGCCTCGGTGGGGCAGGAGCAGTGCCCCGTGCAGAGCCAAGCTAGCGTGGGGTACAGCAGTGCAATGGGTACCTGGAGGGAAGAGCTGAGCCCCCCGCAGCCGGAGGCACACCAGGGCCATGGTGTGGAGGTAGGAGAGCCGCTCCTTCTCCCGCGCGGAGATGGGCAGCAGGGAGCGCAGCGCCTGCAGCTCCATGTTGATCTGGTCCCGGCGAGCCTTGGAAGCGCTCTTGGTTGACCTGCAAAGCCAGCCGTCTGGGGACACATGTCCAGGGAGGGAGAGGGACAGCACCCCCCGCCCGCCGCTATGGGGAGAACTACAAGCTCAGGGATGTGGAGTGGAGATGCTCCCCTAAGAGAGGCTCAGCGCCCATGCCGGCTGCCTCTAGGAGAGCAAAACCTTTGGTGGCTGTTTTGGTGCAGCAGGCGCAGGCAGAGGCACAGCTACCCAGGGCGATGCACTGCTGGCGTGGCTGCTGCCCCTCTCGCTGGGGGCCAGGTTGGACAACGACCTGTGCTTTGCGGGGGAGCCCGAGTGACACGGCCTCCCCACCAAACCCCGCAAGGATGGAAGCTGCATCTAGTGCCAGAGTGTGAGCCCCAGCCCGTTGCATCGCCTTTACTCTTCAACCACCTGAAATCCCTCTGCCCCTCCCAGCTCCCGCACCTCCTCCCCACGCGTCGGCTGGCAGCCCCACTGTCCCAAGCTGGTGCCAGCCCCTTGCAAGGGCCATCGAGCGCTACGTGAGCTGGCCCGGGGCTCTCCCCAGCTAGGAGGTCATCACAGCCCTGTAGGCAGAAGGCTGTAGGGAGCTCACCTGAACGGCTTCGAGGTGCTGGGCGCCTGCTTGCCCCTCCTGGGCAGGCAGCTCATCTCTGCCTGCAGCGGCCTGTGGCAGTGGCTGCAGAAGATGGTCATGGTGCCGGCACCAGGATGCCTGAAGCTGGCAGCGCACCCGTTGCCTCCTTTGCCGCTGGCTGTGTCTGAACCCGCTGACCCTGCTGCTCCCGGCCTCCTTTTGTACCCTCCTGGGGCACAGGGGCCAAGCTGCTCGTGGAGAGAGTTACCTCTCGTGACGCAACTCCCGCAAAAACAGCTTGGGGCTATTTTTAGAAGGCAGGCTGCTAAAAATAGCCCTTGCAGCCGGCTGCAATCTGAGAGGGGAAGCAATAAAAGGAAGCCAGGGTCTTTAAAGCAAACCTGGCTGCTCAGGAGGGGGTGATGATGAAGGTAGCAGGGATCTCCCTGTGGGGCACACATCCGCCCAGCTCCCGGCCCACAGTTCTCACCAGCCCAGCAGAAGGTCCATGATGGGCTGAAGGCCTGTGGCTAGTCCACCCGCCCCGCAGCTGCTCTCCAGCATCGCTGATGACTGAGCTGGGTGCTGGGAGAGGGAGCTGATACACCAAGAAAATGCACTGGGGACATCCAGACCAAGGTGGTGAGCAGTGTCCCATCCCTGGGCCTGCAGCAGGGTCCTAGCAGAGAGAGGTCAGGGCCACAGCACCCCTGAGCCTGAGGGAACCCTTGAAGGGGAGTGGGGTGCCTGTGACCCTCTCTCTGGTGAGCCCCTCCTCTTCTTCCCAGAGAAGCCGCCTCCCCACCAAAGGTTTGCTCTCCTAGAGGCAGCTGGCATGGGACGTTGAGCCTTTCTAGGGCCTGTTGTCTCCACTCAACATCCCAGAGATTGTGATTCTCCCCAGAGAAGACCCAGTGACAGCCTTTCGTGGACAGAGCCAGGAGCACCTTGGGGAGCCTCTGTGCTCAGCACCACAGCGCCCAGTGCACTGAGCCTGGGTGGTCTGCGGGTGTTTCCTGGCACCCTATGAGGAGAGTAAGCTTGGTGCTTCAGTGCTGGGGAAGGAGGTGCCATGGCAAAAAAAACGCCCAATTCTACCATTTCATGGCATGGTTTGAGAGTGAGCCTGCGGCTGAGGCAGCTGGCTGAGCAGGGGAGGTGGAGCTGCTGGACAATGCATGGGAGATGCCCACCCAGCCGTCACAGGTAACCTGCGGGTGCCAAGGACCACAAAGGGGGAGCCCAGGCTGGGGGTGCCCTCCCTGAGCCAGATGGGCTGTCAGCCCCTGCCCCACCACTGATGCTCATCACCCACCACAGTGAGGTGCTGCCAGTACACGAAGAACCAGCTCTTGTCACAATTGTGGTGCCTTCTGTTCTCTTGCCACAGGGTTCTCGCTGCTCTCATGCCACTCCAGGCTGCTCTGTTGCACCCACAGTGGCCACCTCCCACAGGCTGAGGAGCCCAGGCACCTCTGCAACCTGGATGAGCAGCACTTGACCCTGGCTACACGCCAGCCCTCAGGCAAGGGGAGATAGCCTGGGCCCTCTGCCACCCGTTCCTGGCACGCAGCCATCACCATCTCTCAGCTGCCCTGTGACTTTACATCCCAGGGAACACCCTGAGCACCTCCCTAGCTTTCCGTGCGGTAGCTCTGCTGCAGTTGCCACCGGAGCTCCTTTTCACATCAGACGCCTCACCTCCCTGGAAAGGGGCTCAGGCACAGCCCTCTGTGCCGCCCAGGAAGGCTGCCCCAGACATCCCTCCACCTCCCTGGGGCAGGGAGCTGTGGGGCACCCACCTTCCCGAGGCAGCGCAGCCCAGGAGACATGCACCATCTTCCTCCCTGCCCTCTCGCAGGGCAGCACAGCCCTGGGCAGAAGGCAGGCAGGCACGCCAGGGCAGTGCTGCTGTGGGGGGCCCAGCTCCCCTTCTCCCACCCCAGCCAGGGCTGTGCCTCGCACCAGCCACAGCCCACAGCTGCCGCAAGCGACTGGTGGCCTGCAGCTGTGGGGGAAAGCACCTGGTTCAGTCTCTCCCTTCCCGCACCTTCTGTCCCACCACTTCTGCTAAGACACACAGAGCAGCAGAAACCATGTCTGCCTCAGCATTTATAAAACTCCCCCCAGTTGCTGTCTTACAACGGGAGCTGGGCAGAGGGTCCAGCTGGGCCCAGGCCCCCACATCAGGCTCGGCTGGGGGCTGGGGCCTGCCGTCTGGTGCCAGGAAGCTGGTCAGCGCTGGCCGGTGCAGGCGTGGAGGTCCCTGCTCTCTTGAGGCAGCGCAGGAAGAGTTCATAGCCCGAGGCCAGTCCCGGGGCCATGGCTGGTGGTAGGAGTTGATTCAGGCCCTTGGAAAGTGGCCGTGGACCAGGTCAGCATGGCTGCAGCTCCACAGGCAAGGGGAAGGAAAGCAGGAGATGCTGGAGCCATCAGGAAGGAGGGGTGTTCACAGTTGTGCTGTTGGGGCGAGCCGATTTCTTCCCCAGGAGCCTGCTCTGCCTGCACACTCGTGCTGCTCTGCCTGCACACTCGGGCTGCCCAAAGCGTGACAAGGGCAGAAGGAGGCCTGGCTAGGGCAAGACAAACTGAGCTCACATGTTCCTTGCTTGAAAGGGCTAAAAACTCATGCAGGCAGTGGAGCAAGAGGTCAGTGTGTGGAGGGGCGAAGGCAGGGTGCTAGAGGGATGAGCCGGCGTCAGCCCTGGGAGGAGACGATGGGGCGGCTGATGGTGCTGTTTGTTGTCATGGCCGAGAGCTCCCATCTGTAATACACCAGTGGGATACACTGAGAGAAAGCACGAACACAGCGCCCGGGGCTGGAGCAGCTCTGCTGCCCGTCAGCCTCAGCTGTGGTCTCCAGCCCAGCCTGCCCTAAGGCTGCACAGTGCCAAGGAGGGCCCCAGGCAGCCCTCAGCCAGGGCTGGAGCACCCAAAGGACAGGGAGCACCCATAGGGTGACCTCCCAGCAAGTCACGCAGTACCTGATGTCGTGGGGAAGGCAGGACTGGTCCAGGCTGTACTGAATCACTGCCAGCTTACACAGCGTCTTTAGACTGGGGCCTGCGGAAAGAGGGCAGTTAGCCACAGCAGTCCCACTCTGGGCACTGTGGGGGGGTCCAGGCACCGTGCAGTCAGTGCCGTAGGAAACAGGGCAGAGCACCCTGGCCACCGCCCTGAGGGGCAGGGCAGGGTGCACACCAGGGACAGGCTGGAGCATTTTTCTGTGCTCCCACAAGAAGTCTGTGTGAAGGAGCATATGAAGAACCATGAGCCCAGCTCAGGCCCACAAGCACAGCTGCATCTCTGGCTGGTCTGCCTTAAGCCGTGTACACCAGCAGAGACAGCTGCCTGGCTCCGAGAGGCAGGCACCTACAGCCATGCAGGACATGGTATGGTGCTTCTCAGTGGGGCCTGCTCACAGGGCACCTTGCGGCGAGAGGTACAAGCTGGGCAGGGAGTGCTCACGTACTGAAGTCGAGGATGTAGAGATCCGAGTGATCCATCAGGTCGAATTCATCACCCATTCCCTCCTCTGGAGATGGGCTGCAGAAGCCAAGCAAAGTGTGTCAGTCAGTGCCAAAATGCTTGTACACCAGTTAGGGTCCCGTGGGCCCCCCAAGGGCTGAGCAAGTCCAGGACTGTTCCTGGCCTGCCTGCCCCATGCAGGGACCCTCTGATCCCTCCCATCCCCTCTGCTTCCCCCAGCAGCACCCAAAGCCATCACTCTCCCAGCTCCTTGCAGAGTAGGCAGAGCTGCACAGAGCCAGGGCTGCCTGGCTGGCCCAGCTCCAGCAGTTGGGCAGAAACACACGCCATCTCCTCTGCAAGCCATAGCAGGGAATGGGGGAGCCGCCTCCTTCTCACAGACGACCACAGTGACTCCAGCCGTGAGCCTCCCCCTCACCTCACCTGCCCCTCTTACTTTGCTGCACCTCCAAGCACAGGTCCCACTCTGCAAGGAACATCCTTTTCCCTTCTTGTACATTGACCAGCCTCTGCCTGGTTTCACACTCCTCCTTCCCCAGGTACCTCCCAAACCGCCCTCCAACAGAGCAACCCTGGGGCCTCCCCCAAACTGTGGCACCCACCCTCAGGGCATGAGGAGGGTGCTGGCAAACAGCTGCCTCCAGAACTGAGGCTTGTTTCAGGGCCCTATTTGCTCAGCAATTTCCATGGATCTAACCCTCCAAAGATCTTCACCCAAGAGAGGCAAAGCTGAGCCCCAGGACGAGGCTGAGGATGACTCTGAGCAGGCTGGAGAAGGGATGTTACAGCAGCTCCTGAAGGCAGGCATGCTTGCACAAGCACCCGTCCTGCTCTGTGTGTGATAAACAGGCCCCATGGGCTGCCCCACAGCAGGCAGGCCCAGGCAGACTGGCATCACCTGGAGAACCCAGTGCACTGTGGGAGACTAACCAGCTTCACAGCAATGCTGTATCATGGAAGGCTGCCCTAGTAACATGTTAGGCAACACATACAGATCAAACTGCCTGGGCAGGCAGGGGTCAGCCCATCCCTACCTGGCCCCAAACACCACATGGCCCACACCATGTCTTTTTACAGACCCCAGGCCAGCTTCACCTCACGGCCAAGGGGAGGCATGCAACAGGAAGTACAAGGATTTGGGAGAACATCACACGGGACAGGCATCTGATCTAAGAAGACTCAGACACCACACAATGGCACAGTACAAAGTCCAAGAGGCTGTGCTGGTGTCCCCAGTGAGGTAGGTGAGATAAGCTGGATACCCAAAAGGACTTTTTGCAAGGCTCTCTAGTTGTGCTGCAGGGCTGCAGATCACGGGAGCCATGACCTATCTCCAGAGATGGTGGCAAACCTAGCAAGTAGCTAGCAGCCATCCAAGTTTTCTGCAACCTGGAGAAGCAACAAAAGGAGCCATATGCTTCAGGCAACACTGCTGTGCTCTCCCTGCCCACCTCAGCTCTAGCTTCCCAGGGCTGCGTGAAACATTTGCAGGCTGCCACATGCCACGTGTTATTCACGAGTCATGCCCCAGAAACCTGTGAGCTAGGTTCTCCTGTCTGTAAGCTCTCAGGAGCACTGATGCTGCTGGGGACAGAGGCAGCATGTGCTGTACCACACTGCCCCAGCACTGCAGTGGGCCGGAGTGTGATACGCCAAGCCGCTCTCTCTGAGGACAAATGGAAAGTGCTTTGCAGAAGTTCAACTTTTTCTACAGGGAAGTGAAGGCAGCGGCAGAGAATAAGCACCTGAAGCAGACGCTGCCACCTGGCTTAGTGGCAGCTCTTTCCCTCTTTGTCTGCAATAGGCACAAGTACCTGCTGCATTAGCACAAACTCCAGCAAAAACCCACAGGTTAGCAACCTGCAGCCAGGAGAACATTCTATTTTATTAGCTTGCATTCCTCTGCCTAGGCCAGCAGCTGGACTGCTTCTGGGTTCTGCTGCATGAGCTGAAATTGTGTGTCAAGCACAACAGCACAAAGTTTGAAACAGATTCTGCCCAGCCACACGCTCTTCATTGCTCCAGTTCTCCCGTGGTTAAGATCTGCTGCAATTATTTCAGCACGGCCATTGAGATGTTGTAAGAGAAGTGTAGAGAAAGCAGCTAGGAAACATCTGCATGGCAGCGCAAGCACAGACATTTCTCAGTCTGACTGCAGGAATCACTGTGGGCTCCAGCCACAGCTCCCTGGTTGTGCCAAAATTGCAGAAGACTGTAACTGAGCACGTGTCAGGCACTGATCAGCGCAGCGGACATTTTAAGCCAGTCCCAATTTGCTGATATTCCCGTCTGATGTTGGTCCTGTTAGCTAGTGAGGAGCTAGCATTTCTAGGGAACAGACAGCCTCTCCTATGGTTCCCTGCCTCTGCGGTCTTGATGGAACAGCCAAAGCACCTGAGAGACCAGTCAATGCATCCCCTAGCACAGCAAGACCAGCCTGTGCTGGAACAGCAGTGCTTGGACCAGGGGAAAGCACTCCCATGGCTGATGGTTGTTTGGAGAATTTGAGAGAAAGGAAAGGTGTTTTAAGTCCTGCTTTGGTTTGTGACAAGGCAATTTAGTGGGTCCTCACTGCTTAGCTGGGACCTCATGCAGTGACTTCGCACCCCAGTGTCACTTGCTTCCCCACCTATGACCCACTAAGCCTCACATCTCACAGGACGTGAGACAGTACCTGTCCCCCCCAGGTTCCCATAGTCCCAGCACAAACTGTGGGGCACAGCTCACTGCTGGCAGGGAAGACCTGTTGCTGATGGGTCCCATCTGCCCGGATACAGGCAAGAGCCCCTTTAATTCCACCCTTGTGTGCTCACCATGCCACAATCTAATCTCACATCCACGTCACAGGAAACCCTAGACCATCCCTTATCTTTCAAAGGAAAGCCAGCAGGCACCACATCTGTGGTTTTAATCACCAAACTGCAAGCAGCTCCAGGGAAAGCCTGAGGTTCAAGACCAGGAGAGCCACAACTCCCAGACAGCAGGGTGCAGGGCACCCCTTTGCCAGCCAGAGCCCAGCAAAACTGCTCATTCCAGCTGCACAGCAACTCGGTGTGTTGGCAAATGCTCTTGGGCCCTGCACCAGAGCCCCTGCTCCCTCACCAGAGCCAGGCATTTCTAAGCCTTGTCAGGGAAAACGTAGCCTCAAGCCAAAGCTGGATTGGCGTCTGTTCAGCTAAACTGTTTTACAGCATCCCCTCTCCCCCTTGCTCTCCCCTGTGGATGGTCTCTGCATGCTGAAGTGCTGGTGGGTTTGGGAGGAAACCAGACCAGGGCCGCAACTGTGACACAGCTAACAGGAACACTGAGCTTGGCGCTACGTGATTTCCTGGTCGCTTAAATGGGACACAAGTGACAGGATTGCTGCTGGCCACGGTGAGAGACCACAGCTGGGGCAAAACAGCGAGGCTCTGGGCAGGACTACAAAAGAAACTTAAGGATTTGGATGCCACAGGAGTAGGCAACCTGCAGAAGTGCCTCTTGAACAGTCTACACTGTACACGAATCCTGTAAGGGAAGGCAGGACACAGAAGGGTTTTGCCTGCCTGTCCCCCAGCGCTGCTGCCTAGCAAGCTTAGCCTGCCCGCTCGTCCTCCAAGGAGCCCTGCCAGACCCCCTGCGCTGTGCGCTCCCCCTCCCCCTCCACGGGCAGGGGAGCATGGGTCAGGAGGCAGACCACAGGGAGTTCTCCGTTACAACGACTTCCTGGAAAACTTCTTATCTCGCCAGGCAGCTCCAGAATACACCTGATAACTGTTACAGGAAGCAAGCAAAGTCGTCAAGTCATGTCCCACCCCTNCAGGCTGCATTCCTGGCTGCCAGCAGCTCTTCCTATCCCAAACTAGTGCTGATGAACTGGCTTGCATTGGGGTTGAGCCTGGAGTAAGGAACAAATTGAGTACTGAAGTCGTTCGGTGGAGAAGACAAGGTACTGCTGCGTTGCTTGGCAGAGGTGGACCAAACTCCAAAAAGCTGGTGTCAAATTTGTTGTGGTTTGCTAGCATTTCCTAGGAGTGCCTAGGTTTAACATCAGAGTTCAGCTCCTGCTGCAACGCAAATCCACACGGCAGCATCTGAGAGCACCCAAAACTGCCATCAAGCCCTACCAAGCCTTCTACCATACAGAGCAGCACCCAGTATCTGTTGAGGAGGCAGGATAAACTCAGCACCTCTGCATACCTCCCCTGCACTGAGCACTCCCTCACACATGCACAGACATCCTACAACGAAGCACACACCCCCAGCACCCCTGTGGCCTGAAGGCCCTTCGCTCCATCACACACTGGTATGGTCAGCCCATCAGCAGAACCTGCCCTGCCTTGTCCTCTGCCCCAACCTGCCTTCAGAAGTATCCCCAAAAAGCCACTGCCAGGGTCCCAGAGAAAGACCCAAAGCTTTCCAAACCACGTGGAGAGCTGAAAGCATTTTGAGATGTCTCTGCAAGGTAGATGCTGGCAAGCAGGCCTGTGCTCCAGAGCTGCAATTTGTCATTCCGGACAGCACAGAGCATGGTGATGGGCCACTTCCTTTCTTTTAGCAGCTGTTAAGGCTCTTGGCCACATCCAGCTGCCTTGCACCCTGACAGTATCAATTCCAGTGTTTGACAGCTAAATCCTTAACACCAGGTCCCTTTTGTGAATGGAAACTTTGCTAAGGAACACTGGCACAGAAGGGAATGTTGCCTTGTTGTGTGTATGGGCTCCTCAAACAGCTCCCAGATGAGTTGACATCCCGCTTCAGCTTGGCAGACACCACACTTGCCAATGAAAGAAAGAAACAAACTCTTGTGGGAGAAGCAGGGCAGCATGTAGGGGAGGATAAGTCAGTCTGAAGTCTGCTACAGCACAGCAGACTAGGATAATTGTCTTTCTGATGGCAGGATCTCCTGCCCCCTCCCCACCACCTCTTTCACAGAAAGCTTGACCACTGCACAACCCCTCCTGAACAGCATGTTACATACTTCTGCCTCTGCTTGTACAAGAAGTCTTGTCACCACGTGCTTTACAATCTTACATGACATCTTCAGTCTCCCCCTTGCCTTTTTCCAGAGGATCCCCGATCTACATGATTTCTTACACTTGTACGGTAGATGGACAGTTGCCATGTGCCTCTAAAGTGCATCTGGCTACAGCATGGGGCAGAGTGTGGAGGGACTCTCTCACAGAGCCACCCCACGCAACTCACCTGGTGCCTCCAAAGAGAATGATTTTGTCCCCCACTCTGCAGCAGCACTGCCGGCGTCGAGGACATGGGCCTTTCCCCTTGGGCTCAATCTTCCTCCAAGAAAGAGAAACTAAGGGGCAGAAAAAGAGTGCACCAGCTTGTCACAAAAGCCTGGCCAAGACCCGGGCATAAGCAGGTTATGGATTTAAACAGGTCACAGCAAAACTGGAGGCCCACTGCCCCACGGACACCAACTAGCCAACATCCACCCTCTCTGTTGACCTCTTCTTCTCGCTAGCGGCAAAATGATGCCCTTCTATGAGGTTGTTACTGCAGTGTCACTTAGATGCCAGGCATAGCCCTGGAGCTCTGCCTGCTCAGACAGGAGTTGCAGGTCGAGGTATTTCACTTGCAAAGCCTCAGCACCAGGACCCACAGGCTGCCACAACAGCAGGTCGGACATCACAGGGAGCTGTACAGGGCAGAGCACCAGGAGCAGGCAAGGCAGGCAGGCTCCTTTCCCCGGCACCCTGCTGCAGTCCAGATCTGGAGGAAGACCCTGGAACCAGCTCCATCTGCTGGCAGCCACGGCGAATTCAGCTCTGTGAATGCAGAGCATCCTCGAAGAGGGGAGGCTGCTGGGACAGCCTGGTTGTGGGAGCATGGAGAACTGAACCAGGCGGAGAAGACAACAGCCTTTGTCCTTGCTGCTCTCCGTGGCAAGGATGCTGGGGGGCGATTAATCACCAATGCACAGCACTGAAACCTTCAGGAGCTCTCACACTAGCTCATAGATCAGCTCGGGGAACAGCAAGTTGGCTCTCTAAGGTAACTTTACTATGCAAAGAAATTAGCAAGCAAAATCAGTTTAATGGACTGTGAAAAGTGCCTGAGGACCTCAAAACAGCTCACAGTTGACTGATATTCAGGGTACCAGCTCAAGAACCACCCCTTCTGCTGCACAGTTTGACCCGGTACCAAGAGAGTATGGTGATGCTGCAGCTCAAGTTGAGTGGTTTCCCCAGCCTCCCTAACCCCATTCCTTCCCCATATCTTCTTTTCTGCCAACACTTCTGCATATTTAAGAACAAGACAAGTTTTGCCCACGACCCTTTGATTATCTGTGTCTTTCAGCAATACTTCTTTTTCCACTTTCTAACTGAGATTTGGAGACAGTCTGAGGAGGAACAGGGGTCCCAAGCACAGTAGCAAGTTCCTGTCAATGCTGTCAGAAGAGCCATTTCCCCTGAAGTAGGCTCCTAGCCCTTGGAGAGTATATTCATCTGAGCACTCACACACTTGAGGGCCTTGAGCACTATCACTGAAACACGTTAAAAGCATAAATACCTGGATTGAATTTCCAGAGGTCGTGGAAGTGTCTGTTCAGGCGTGCGTTGTAGCCACCAAATACATATAGCTCCCCATTGTAGCTGACTGTGGGGAGTAAGCACAGACATCAGTGTGCCACCCAAGGTAGAGCCCAGCAGGTCCCTGTCCCAACATCAAACACAAAGCAAAGTGGCACCGGTTATCCACCTTCGCTTACATCACCTTCACGTGCAAGGCTACGCGCAAGGCTTTTCGGTGGGCAGCAGCTTTCCACAGAAGCCAGGCTCCGTGCACCCCTTGCTAACCCACATCTCCACCCAGCAGACCAGACACTGCTTCTGAGGCAGGCAGGAATTTCCTTCCACTGTCCTCCTCTTTCAGCAGACCCACACTCACATGCTGAATGGCTCCGCCGGCCTTCAGGGAGCACTGGAGTTGGAGGGGAATCCAGCCAGGAGTTTGTTTCTGTATCAAATACTTTAATGCGGTTACAGTAGATCTCGTTGTTGGAGTGAAATGGCCCAAAACGATCAGCTCTGCCACCAAATACATACATCTTTGTTCCAATGATGGTAGCTGAATGGAAGTCTCTCCAGCGAGCTGGCGTACCCTGCAGGGACAGAGTAAAACAGAACAAGAGAAAGAATGCAGATTACCCAGGGAGATGACACATCTTGATGGGGAAGTTGAGGTGGCTGCCTTCTCCTGGAGAACTTCCCCTCCTGCAGATCCCAGCCACACCACACAGAAGCTGCGAGCCAAGTGTGGGCAGCTACACCAGAGAATAGCAGATACGAGACTTCCTCCACAAACCAGAGTGAAAAGCAGACACTGACCTTGGCAGAGATTAAGGTCCACATCATGTTTGTGGTGTCCAATTTATGGATATCATTTGAAAAGCAGTCAGCCTGGAAGACAGCAGGGCAGCCTGGTCACAAAGGGACTGAGAAGCCTGGTCACATCTGGCCCCAGGAAGGACGCTGTCCCTGGAGCATCCCTTTGGAGTCAGTACTGCCTAAGAGACATGGTGCTTGCTCCAAAATATCAGGGTAGGCAGCACACTTATCGCTTAACAAGAGGGAGGCAAAGCCCGTTTCTCCTCAACGGTGTCCTGTCTCTCCCTGCAGCTTTCCCATTTATTTGGTGCTCCTCCCCCTAAGGCTGTCCGGCACACGATACATACATTCACAGCAGAACCCTGCTTCCACTCCATGCAGCGACAGAAGAAAGGGGCACTAACGGGACAGTTAAACTGGCTCTGCTAAGGCCACCTGATGAGAGGTAGAAGCTAAGATTACTTCTAGGAAGCTAAACATCCAGGAGCAAATACATTTGAGGTTCTGAAGATCCCACAAAACTCATCTGCAGCTAGCTGCTTGGAAGAGCCTGCATTCACGTGAACAGCACAGACTCCTGCTCCTCCAGGCAGGGAAGATAGCATCTACAGGCTTGTTTAGTCTTGGTTAAAACAAGCCACATTTGAACTGCTCCTGCTGCTGTAATCAAGATCATGGATTTGGCATGCTATTGTCCTCAAGAAGAGGGGGAATAATGCAGGGACTGCCATAACAGAGCCCCAGCTTTTTTCCAAATAAACAGATGTGATTTTGCACAGCTTTTCTGGGGCCTGGTGATAGGCTGAAATGGTATTTACCCACTTCTTAAGATCAAAGCATAAGGATTTGCTCAAAGGAGCATTAGGCACACTGACAGCTAGTGCAGGATGACCTTCAGCTCAAGGTGTTCTTAATGGGAGGGCAAGCAAGCGTTTGCTGGAGGGTATCAGCAAGATGTAAGAACAGGTACAGAATACAGGGAACATGCACCAGATTAGGACAAAACCTCAGAGAAACACTGCAGACATTGGAAAGTGACTTTTCTGGCTCATTTCTCAGCCAAATTAAAATAAATGTAGATCAATATGTATTTATTTAAAATGTTACATATTTATCTATCTAAACTTGGCTGAGAAATGAGCCAGAAAAAAATTCATATATAAAAAAATATTTATATTTTTACCTCTATATATCTATATGTTTTGGAGAAGAAAAAAAAAAAATCCACCATTCTTTTAGGTCTACTTTCCTGACCATCGTCTCTGCAAAACAATGAGCATAACGTGGGTAATTAATGCCATAACTTTGCTGAGTTATAAAATGAAAGCAACTATGGATACAAATATGTCCCTGTATTCTGCCTCTACCAATGTCCTGGGTAGGAACACCCTCTTTCCCAAGGGATTGCCAAACAGTTACAGAGACTACTCACCAGCTGTTCATAGCCTCCAAAGATAAACATGCTCTTTGCCAGGACACAAGCTGAGTGCCCATCTCTCGCTCCTGGGACCATTCCAGACACCTTTGGCGTGAACCACTTGTGCGTGTCTGAAACAAAACAGGAGGCAACGCTAAGAAAATACAGCAGATGTTGGGATGGGATAGCTCTTTACTACTGTTCTTCATTTCTAAGACAGAAATTCTTCTCTCTTTCACACACAGCACCTGCTTCTCTGGAGAGGCCGCAAGCTTCTTCAGGCAAAGCTACCTGCCTGAGCCTCTGCAGAGGGGCACAGTGATAAGACATCTCGGCTCCTGGGAACGGCCACTGACTCTGCCCGACCTGACAAACAGCTCACGTTTTAAGTGTGAGTAGTACAGCACTGCTTGAGCAATGTTACTTTTATTGAATCTCTTGCAAAACCTATTTGTGAGTCACTTATCAACTCTGCCTTTACAGTTTCAATTACAATGAATCAATGATGGCTCAGCTGGCCTCACGACGTGGAGATGCTGACTAACTGATTGAGGAAAACCAGCTCTCAGATCCAGGCAGAAGTCACTTAACCACAAGCTCACCACATCAACAGAGCTACTGCGCACATCCCCACCTCAACAGCACAGCTCTCCCTATCTTATCTGCTCCTCTTGTTACATTCTCATCCCCTCTTCAAGGGAAGCCTTCCTCACTCTCCACCCTTCACAGTTCCCTTCGCACTGCTCCCCGTGAGCCTGCACCAGCCAGATTCAGCCCCTTAGCCCACATGCTCCAGGGGCTGGCTTGATTTAGAAGAGGACTTTAAATCCAGTCAGAGCTGTTCTCCATGCCAGGGCAACATGGAGCCAAGCCAGCGACTCGCTGCCAAGCACAAACAGGCACCTGTCCCAAGAGCCCAGAGAGGCACAGATAAGCCTCGAGGCAGCAGGAGGCGTTCCCCCCACCCTCCCTAACTGCTGCGAGCTGCCAAGAGCAGTGCTTATTTCAGGAAGCGGTAACACTGAAGCCAAAGCAACATTCTTCACGAGGATAACTTCTCTGAACTTGGCCTGCAGCCACAGCTATCCACCTAGGCTCCAGCTGGAACGACACAAAGGGTCTTGCAAGGTCAACAGAATCCCTGGGCAGCCTCTAGTGAGAAAGCTGCAGCAGCTATCGAGTTCCTTTCCTTCATGGGGCTGCTTCCAAGCCCAGTCACATGGTAGCAGCAAGAGCTCACCCAAGTGCAACACGTCAAATTAGAGATGAAAAAGACCTCGGCTTGTGATCTGCTCGGCACCCCAGGGGACAAAATTGCACTCAGCCAGGACTTATCCAGCCTGATACGATTCCTACAGTGGAGCTTACACCACAGACACAGGACTGCAACTGCCAGCCTCACTTTCCAGGATTGGCAGGGAACAGGCACAGCATGTACAGACAGCTGCAGAGCATTTGGACCAGGACTGAAGTCTGGCCTTTTTGTTAATTTTCACTTAATGCTAACGTGCTGGTGTTGGCAGGGAGACCAGGCAGCTCCCACTACAAGGCCTCTGCGTAGGCAGAGGTTTACTGGTGACTTCCCAGCAGCATGTGTCAGGGGAAGGGGGAAACCCTGTGCCCAGAGGGCAGCTCCAAGCTGTGAGACATTTCCTGGCAAAGAAGGGAACCCATGGTCAAGCACCAGAGCAAGCAGTTTCCTTGCAAGACCTGCAAGCCTGTTACTGGTCAGTATTTAGATGGACTTGCCTCCAGAATCCAGATGTACTCCCTTCCTTTCCTGACGCTCCTGTCCACCGAGTTCCTAATGGTGCCTGTTCTCCCCAGGTGCTCCAGCAGCACTATGGAGAAGCCACCCGAAAGGCTCAAGGAGTTTATCTTTCAGGTTTATCTAACTTAACTCATGCCTTCCCTTATTTTGCCATCCTGTCCTGACTACTTCTGTGTTTTATTCCTCACTCTCCTTCATGCTTTCAGAAAGAAGGACCACCCTGGAGAGGAACCACAATCTTTGAGAGCTCTAGCCCCTTCTCACTGCAACCTTCAGCCACAGTTAAGGAATAATAATACATCACACAGAGAGAACGCTTCAGTTGTAGTTACTATCAGAGAGAGCACACAAAGCTGATAGAAAAATTAAAACCAGTTTGACTATTAGACAAGCTCAGTAATCTCTATTCAAAGGCTTTTACAGAGTCAAGTGCGCAGACACACCGGCCACCCTGCTCCCTTTCTAAACCTGCTGAAACAGCCAGCAACACCAATTCCCCATTTGCACCATTTCCTCCAGACGGTCACTTTGTAGAGAGACTGAGGGACAGGAAAACAAGTTGGGGATCAGTGTGGTGAGGCAGAGAGAAGGTCTCATCAAGAACAGTTGTGACAAGGAAGAGCGAGAAGCTGGAACTTACTGACATCAAAGGCATAGAGTACGTTGCAGGCTCCCTCAGTGTCGTTGCGACCACCCCATATGTAGACGGTGTCATCTATGAGCACTGCTGAGTGCCCATACCTCATGTAGGGCACTTCTCTCACGTGGTCTCGGCTGTTTGTCCACACTGGCGGCAGCTTGATCCAGCGCAGAGATACTGAAAGCACAAGTTTGAGCCCATGTCAAATGCTAAGCCCACTACACGTCCTTACAGGTCACAATCTGTCCTGCACAGTGCTTTTTTTCCCCCCTTATGACAAGGTTCAGAAGCAGTCTAGTAAGCAAGACAAATCTGTGCCCGACCCTGAGTAGGAGCTGGTTAAGGAATACAGAAGCACAGTTTTCCACAGGCCCCCATCACAGGCGAGACTAGAGGAAGTACTGGAGGACCAGAGGACTCTGGACAGAAATAGGTTCCATTCTGCATCAGTTACACTGAAGAGGTTTCCACTCTGGCGCATCCTAGACTGTGCGTGAAGGTACAGCACACACTCACAAAAAAAAAAAATAGGGAAAGGAAAAAGAAAAAGTGCAGAGGTGGTAACGAATACAGACACTACTTCAGGCTAGTGACATTTTTGAAGAGACTCGAAGCTGGAAGAATGGGCAGCACAGCAGCAGCAGCAATTCACTGCAGCAACATGCAAGGGAACACACCTGAAGGCATCATTTGGACTTGCAGTAGTGCAGTTTAAGTAAAGCAACACAGCAGCTTTGTAGGAACATGGTTTGTTTGCATTTGTTTTGGTTTTTTTTCAGCTTTAGATGAGACAGCTGTCTGTCTCCTTTACCCCCATCCATACCTGAGTTCTCCCTGCTAACTTGTGTTACTAAATAGGAGTTCCTTGTGATTACAGGTTCTCCTTCCTGGCAGCCTGTATGTCATGTTCAACAGCAGCCAGAGGGGTCAACAGGTATTACAGGGTTTAATGACAGTGCAAGAGTCACAGCAAGTGTTACATGGCCATAACATAATAGCACCCAGGCACCCTCCCTTTATCATGCATACAGCCTCCAGTTTTGTTTTCAACATGGAGATAACAAAAAAATAACAGCAGAAAACAGTCTGCAGTTCCCCTGAAATACTAACATACGGAAAGGGAAAGGGTGAGGCATCTTGAAGGGTGAGGCATCTACCACAGAGGCAGAAAGGGCACTGAGGAAGCACAGCCAATGCTGAAGTCAAGCTAGATGGGATGTTTCCTACCTAAAAAACAGTCTTGCTCTTTGGAAGATTGAAAGAGATCATCCAAAGTCTGGTATCTTGGCTTTAGCACTGGAACCTGGCAATGCTAACAGCAAGGGCTTGGGAAGCCAGCGTCACCTCTCATGTGGTGGCTCAGCATCATGACACTTTAATATTTGGGAGTGGTAAGAAGGAAAGACAATGCAAAAGCATTCCTTTGGGCATGGTAATTATGCTTCCACCATAAGAGCAGTGCTCTACTGGCACATTTTACAAGCTGCAACGTTCAACTGTCTTGAGTGTGAGAGCCCAGTCTCTCTGGATAGAGACGAATGTCTTTGTTCACAAGATCTGGAGCTACACTCCCCTCTACACTGTGAGCAGGTCACCTTGGCAGCCCTGTGTAACCCATGCCTTTATCCACTACTGCACAAGCCAGTCTTCTCCACAGTCAGGTTTAGAGGAGTGAATTCATTGTATCTTACAGACAAACTAGTTTTATCTACATGCCATGCACCTGTTAGGAGAGCATTCAGTGTGCTGTCCAGTCTGCAAAACTGGTCATTGGTTCTCTGCTCTTGTCTCTGTTCAGCTGGACCCATCCAAGCACCCATGTTTTTCAACCACCTGCCTAATTATAGGGAAATACTTCATGGACCAGCTCAGTAACCTCTTCAGTTCAAAGAGCACTGAATCAAGAAATACAGCCTCTCCCAGCACAGTCATGGTTCCAGCTCAACCTCCTGACAGATACTGGCTACCCTACACAAACGGCTCCAGCTCCATATGTTTTTCTAAGCCACATTGCGAATCTGCATGATAGCTGCTGCCAAAACGGGAAGGCCTCCACCCTAGCCACATGCCTCTACTGACTCCATCATGCTGGCAGCGGTTGTCAGCTGCCCCCACAGGGAAACAGCTCAGCAGTCGAAACCTGGAGACTTAACTGAGTGCACTGTCTCCCACCCTACCCCTTGTATGCTAGGGGCAGCTGAGCATGGTCATGCTGCAAACTGGATGGGGGACCTGAGCCAGCTAAACATTGGCTCTTTGCACCTAGTTGAGTTAGTGTTCACAGAAAACAAGGACAAAACAAGCCACATTGGCTATGTGGTTACTTCTAGTGAGTCCTTAACCTAGCAGTCTGCTGAACTACAGCCCCTCTGTGCCCTGCCCCTGAAGCTGAAAATACAGGGCTGCGCAAGGGAAGGGGCTCCCATCTACACTGATAACTTTTCTGGAAATTAGAGTCAGACAGCATGTTACAGCATGTAACATGTTAAGCAGGAGTGGGCAAGAAAACTAATAACGAAGCCCAGCAAGCCACTGCTTTGTGCACCACAAGGACAGACTTACCTGCATTAAAAACATGGACGTCAATCTGCCGCAGAGTCTCATAGTCTTCTCCAGAACAATATCCGCCAAAGGAATAGACCTTGTGCCCGACAGCCACGGCCGCATGGTTCACCCTCCGCGGCCCACCTTCCAAGTGCACTGCCCACCGTAGCATTCCTTCGTGCAAGCCAGGCAGTCTTCAGGGCCCCCAGCACCACAGCTGCATGCTTCCCGGGCCACCACAATGTCACCTGGCTCTGTAACAGAGTCAGAATGCTAAAATAACACAATCCATCTCGCAGGTCTTCCTATCTTCCTGGAATGCCAACTAGAAAGGTCACATTGCTGTATCCTCACTCATCTGCCCCCCAGCTGGAGACGGTTCTACTCCCCCCTTGGGAAGGAGACACAAGGCAGGTACCATAACCAGAGCAAGGCTCAGAAGAGCAAGCAGAGATGCCCTCGCATACCAAAAAAAAAACACCTAGGGGGGGCTGTACAGGCAGCCCAAGCCAAGCACCTTTGGCAAAGGCAGCCGAGCGCTGTGCGCTCAGCCGTGCCCTGGTCATGTACACATCATGTACATGCCAGAACAATTTGTCCACATGAATGAAAACACACAGCACGAGCCAATTGTGAAGGTGAAAAGAACAGAGCCAGAGGGAAGAGAGCGTGCTTTTTGGATCAGCCATGAGAAACAGCAGAGGAAAATATTTTTAAAAACCACCCAACAAAAAACCCCCAGGAACCACCCCCACATAAAGCAACTGACTCCTCAATACGGGGATGGACTACAACACTAGCATTTGGACTCATTGATTTGAGCACTAGTGCCCAGCTTAATTAAACACGAGAGAAGAGAAACCCCCTAGTCTGGGAAGAAAGCTCTTTGCTAATGATCAGAATAAGGCCTTTTTCTCCCACAGCGAATCCAGGCATAACTATGAAAATTTGGTAACATCATATCTCGGTTAAGAAACTGATATGCTTCACGCCTCAAACAGATGGCTTAGATCAGCTCTTAGAGAAGTCATCGCAGCGGATTTTTGCAGAGATTCTCCTTTGGATCTAAGGATCTGGAGCACAGTCCTGCCCTGGTGCTTCTGAAAAAGCGGGTCAGTCGAATTCTTTAACTGTTTTCTCTCAGCTGAAAAACAGCCATTAGAAGAGACATCAGTGTTTCAGACAGCCTAAAGAAAATTCTCTTTTTTTACTGCTTGCTTCTAGCTTCTTGGAAGACGCAGTCAGCGCGCTCCCACCCCACAGCCAGCTTTAGCATTTACAGAACACACAGAAATTTGCGGATGCCGTAGAACGAGGACTAAAACTCCTACACATTTCCTCTGTCCCTTTTCTTTTTGGAAAGTAGTGAGTTTTCATGAGGAGAACTTTCCTCCCGTTTCAAGCTTCTGAAGTAGCTGGAGAGCAGCAAGAAGGGGCAGCGCCATGCTGCTCTGCTCCAGTTGGCCTCCCCTGGCCCTTCAGCCAAGCAGAACCACCGCTCGCAGCCAGGCACCCGTACGGCCCCTCAGCAGCCTGATCACCACAGCACCTGGCCCACCTGTACTCTCCCATTTTACCCCTACTTGAGGAAGGAGTCAGAGATGCCACCCAACAGGGAGCTCCCAGCATGGAGCAGAGCTCAGGCTTCCAGCTCCAGCCATGCATACTACAGACAGTTCAAAAGCATCCAGAAACCAGTCACCTCATTCCAGAACTCCTAAGTCTCAGCAAAATCTGAGTAATTTCTTTTTAAAGTTCTTTCTTTTTCAAGTTGTTCCCAAAATAGAGACTGGCAGCCAGAGCATGCTCTGTACCTGAAAGTTACAGCAACAGGACACGTGCAAAGTCCACACAGAGAGCATCTTGCAGTCTTACTTGTAACAGATGAGCGCAGACCAAGGAGTTCCTCCTGTGAAGCCACTTCTTCCTGCGGCAACCACCGTAACCTAAATTGCAGCCAGCAACCCAGAAAGTCACATCAAGCTTTTCTCCAGCAGAGCTGCTCCAGAAGGGCCCAGGAACAGCCCCCCACTGCTACAGGCTGTGCTTCAGTCTTTGTCTGGGACCACCCCAAATTGAGATCTAGCAGGTTTGGGTTTTGGTTTTTAAATTACTTTTTTTTTTTTTTAAGCTAGGCAGCAGCTCTTGTATAAGTCCTCCACAAAGCTACAGAATAGATGAGTTTCCATGGAGACCACCAAAGTCACCTTTCAGGCTATTTTGAAGGCTTCACATATCTAAATCTGTTTCCTGCCTCAGTCATGAGTTATCACTGGAAAAAATCTAACCAACATTTTCTTCAAAATCACTTCTTGGTTAAGCGATTCTCTAAGAGGCTCCTCAAGGAGCTTAACTGGACTTTATATCCAGTGTCAATATTTTCAACACCCTTCAGACTGAGCCCGATCCTGGAAGATTAAGAGGATGAATCTTACTTCCAAGTTCTCCACTTGGTTCCTCCTGGGGTAGAGGAGCACAGCAGCCTGGCATGGCAGGCAGGCATCGTACCGAGCCGCTTGTCATTTTTGCCAGAAAGGCTGGGAAAACCCTCCTTCACCCTTGGGAGTTCGCTCGAGCCACGTGCCGAGGAGCACACTGCTGCCAGAGCAGGATGCTGGGCCTGTCACTCCAACAGGAGCCAGCTACCCTGCCTGAACAGTTTCATAATTAAGATTAGTCATAGGAACACAGAAAACAAAGGCCGCACATCCTAAAAAGTTAATCTGGTCAACTGAGAGGCAGCAGCTCAAGGCCCGGCTGGTTACGCTGTAGGAAACGATGATGTTGTACCAACAATGTCGCAATGTTGTTTCCTACAATTAAAATGACTGGGAAAGGCTTTTCCAGAGATCTGCCCTTCCCAGGAGGCAGGCCCGGGGCCGTGGTGGGGGTGATGGGGTTCAAGTTGGCTGTGCTCCGCCTTGGCTCTGGATGGGGATAGCCCTTCAGAGCAAACACCAAGGTTAGCCAGCACAGCCTCTTGCTGCCACTCGTCAGACCCAGGGCACGCAGAAACACTCATTCTCTTTACGAAAAGAAAACAATCAGAAGCGTGAGGCGATCCTTACAGGATCATATGTTAAAAAACAAACGAAAACACTGGATTTAACAAGCTGCCAGGGCTTTTCCAAACCCGAGTGCTCTCCTCTACACTGTAATAAAACATCCAGCGAGACTCCATCTTCCTCTTCTGCCACTGGCCACAACCCTACCCCGAAACTGTCACGCCTTCCTGCCTTCGCCAAGCACTTATTCTCCCCTTTTCAGCCACGCACAGCCCCACAGCCCCGTCTCCCGAGGACCCCCCACTCTTCCCCATGCTATCTGCCATGGGGAGGCAGCTCCAGCTTTGTCCAGATCCAGCCTCTCTCCTCTCCTGCCTTTTTTTGAAAGCATTTCATTAGAGCTGTCTTCTATCCCAAAGTAAATTTTCCTCCTGCAATTCCCCGCTCTGCGCTACCTGCAAATACGAGTTAAACACATTTTTTGAGAAAAAAGTTATTTTCTGTCCTACAACTATGCAAGCTCTTAAGTTCCATTTCGGGTTTTGACTTCCAATGATAATTTGTACGATATAAATGAGGACATAGATACACCACTTTCCAACCTCATTCCTATGAGGACTTCTGAATAGGAGGCATTAATATGCTTGACGTTAGGCAGTGTGCCTTAGATTTCTTTAAAGATTACACAGGGCACAGCCAGGGGGAGAGTGGAACAGCAAAATCAATATGAAACAATTTACTAACAATTTCCCCCAACTGTACAATATTAAGTTATGGATTCATGCAGACACTGAGCTAAGCATGTGCCCCTTTTCTGGATCCTGCCGAGCCACCCCTTGCCTCCCCAGAGCTGCACCTCTTTTAGAACAGCCTGTGCAGTTCATCTGCGCCCACAGCAGAAGCTGGTTGAAGGTCTGAGGAATCTCCTTTGACTGATTCAGCATGTCCAGCTGGAATCGTGCCCCAACGGCCCCAGGAATTATGACCATATACTTACATGGAGACCACAAAGCTCCATCAAAACAAGCACAAGTTTCTTATAGAGTGAGGGAAGAGATTTTCTAGATGAAACAAAACCAAAGAAACCGCACTCCCACATGCTCTGTTAGCTCAGCATACGCTCGCTCACCTTAGATTAGGAAGCTCCGGCTGCCTCTCTTCCCCAGTCTCAGCTGGGAGAAGCAACGCGCTGAGCATCCTGACCACCTGCACGCACGCACTCGGGGTCTCCTCGCAGAAGGGCACATGCGCTTCTGTTCGAGCCACCGCTTGCTTTCACTGATGCACGTGTCAGCACCCCACTTCACCTCTCCAAAAACTAATAGATCTTTTCATTTCATTTTGCACTCGCACAGGCAGCAATCATGCAATCTTCACAGCTCCCCATTTCCCTGGTCTGGCATAATCTATCCAGAGTTATAGTCAAGCACAGAGAACACAGAGAAATTCAGGTTGAAACCCTGGTAGGTCCGGTCATTAATTGCCAGGAATAAGAACATTTCTAAAAATCAGGTTACACTTTACCTACTGTTGAAGTACCTGACGCTGATGATGCTGGAAATTAAGTGAGCACAACAATGAGTTGCTCCTGTGCCACTAAGCACAGGGAGACTAAAATTAAAAAGCGCTCAAAACAACCTGCTGTGGTCCCACAGAAATTCCTGAAGCCCTCCACGGACTGTGCACAGCACCACAAACCCAGGTACACACTTCCAGAGTAAGTGGTGCAACAGTAGCCATGGGGTGACCGCAGCCTGGCTCTGTCACTGCAGTCAGGCGTGACACCTGACCACAAGTGGAAGCTGACAAGTCTGTTAGCAGAGAAATAGCTATGGACGTCCTTCAACACCTCCCTTGTTCTTCGTCAGCGCTGACATCCAGCAAAGGGAGCACAGCAATTCACCCGGAGCATTTCACTGCTAAGCAAGGGAACAACCAGATTTTAAGTCAGCTCTGCGTTCTTCGAATACAGCGCCTGTAGACAACACTCCCAAATCTCTGGCTGTGCTGTTGTCTGAAGATGCACATAATGCCTGAAACAACCTTCATCCTAACTGCCCTAGCTTACACCTAACAAGAGTCTACCAGTACAGCATATAGCTGTCTGAGATCACCAGAAAAATCACTCAATAATTTCTTACTAGCATACCTCCCAAAAGTGTTGTGGTGACTTGAGCAAAGTGGCATAGATGGGGGGGGGAGTAATCATGGTTTTTACAGTCAGATTTTTCAGCTGTTTGTTCTATTTGCTTTAGACTTTCTATTTTCAATCCCTACAATTAACTATGAAAACATTTCCTTCGAGAGAGAAAGCTACTGACCATCTGCAAGTACAGCAGCCGGATGATAATCTTAGAACAAAAATATATACCCTCGGATCCGCTTCTTTGTGCAAAGAGTTCACTGGGCTGCCTCATTCCTCTACACACACAGAAAGAAACCTAGAGCCATTTCTGAAAGCTGCTCAGATTAGCCTTGCTGCAGTCAATTCCCACAGCAAGGGGGAGAAACCCAGCAGAAAGCGGGCTCGCTCCGTCACCCCCAGAATTACAGCACCGCCCCAAGCAGAGCAGCCTACTGCCCCTGCAAAGTTGCTCCGGAGAGCAAATCCTACCGTGCGGCTGCCTCAGTCCCGTCTCCCAAAAGATACCAGCCACAAGGTTTAGTAACACTTAAAATAGCCCAGCCAGCTCACAGCAGTCCATATAGACAGTTCTATTTCAAGCACATCCAACTTACTGTTAGAGATAGCACGAGAACAACCCGCTTTCTTCACTCGTGCTTGACATTTATCTGATGCTTTGACTATTTATGCTAAGGCAGTGTGAAATTGCAAGCTTGCACATTCAGCAGCTCGGACACTCGCAACGCAATTCCAGCGCCAGTAAACTAGACGGTGCTAGAACAGCCCCTGAGCTTGTTAACCAAGACCAATCTGGAAGCTCGTGTTAGACACAGTAATCACAGACCATGCTGCTCAGGCAGAAATTTCTTCCAGTGTCCCTCCCTGCAGGCAGCAGCACTACCTCCTTATTTTTGCCCAAATATTTTGCCCACCGCTGACTTAGTCTTGCCCAAAGCCCAGCCAAGGTTCTGCACCTACTGAGCTGACTTCTCCCCTTCCTCACCTTGCCTCCCAAACCCCACTGCCGCTTCACTACAGAGCATGCCAAAGCTTCGGAGATATTCCTTGACCCCCTCTCCCCTGCGAGGAATTTGTCTCGGCCTTTGGCCACTGTCAAGCCGTGTCTGCCATGCCAAGGGCAGCCCTTGGGAGGGAGCAGGCTCAGGGAAGCCGAAGCGACAGCTAGCTAACGTGGCGTTTCTTGCTTTCCCCCCTCTGTAGCTGCTGTCACACCGGGACCGGGGCTCTCCGGGCAGAGCTTCCCGCCGGGCTCAGTGCTCACCCGCGTCGGTGTCCGCTCCCGGGGCGGAGCAGGCGCGAAGCCCCAAGCCTACTAACGTGTCCAAGCCTGGATGAAAGCGTAAACGGGCTGGAACCGCGCAAGCCGGCGGGGATGGAGAGAGGAGGCCCGGCGGCGGATACACCGGGGCAAGGAGGAGGAGGAGGAGGAGGAGGAGGAAGAGGAGGAGGAAGGT
>VYZW01031706.1:58812-90670 GCA_013401315.1 Balaeniceps rex
CCGGCGGGCTGCGCCGAGCCGGGCCCCGGCCTGCAGGAGCGGCTGCAGGTACCGCCCAGCGCCTGCCGCCGGGACGGGCCGGGGCTGGGGGAGACCCGGCGGCGGGGTGGCGCCGTCCCGCGGGCGGGGGAACGGGCCCGACCCCCGCTGCCCGCCTTTCTCTGCAGATGCTGAGGCTGCACCTGCCCGACCCGCCGGCGGACAGCGAGGAGGAGGAGGAGGAGGCGGCGGCGGCGGCGGCGGAAGGCGCCGCGGCTCAGAGCAGCCGCAGCTCCATCCCCATGGATGCAGGTAACGGCGTCTCCGGCCGGGCCCTGCCGGCCGCCCCGTGCGGGGCTCGGCCGCGGTCTCACGCCCTCTCTGTTCCCAGAGCATGTGGAGCTGGTGAAGAGGACGATGGCCAGCGTGAAGCTTCCTACCTTGGGCATCCCTGCCTGGGCCAGCCAGATCTCAGAAGACCAGTGGAAGGACGTGGTGCAGCGCACGCTGCAGGCCCGGCAGAGCCTCAGCAGCCCCAGGCCCGAGTGGAAGTGAGGGCTAAGCTGCGGCGCTGGGGCTGCTAACCCCAGCCCTCCCTCCACCGCGCAGGCAAGGCAGGCACCCGCTGCCTCGGGGCCAGGTGGTGATGGGACTTGTCGGCATCGACCTTCCAGTTTCTCCCGCTGACATTGTCCGACTTCCCTTCCTGCTCCTCTTTCCTGGTTCTGGCTGGCATGTAAGTTGCTGTGACGTCCTTGTGTTGGCTTCCTCTGCCTCTGAGGAGCCTGACCGGTTTCCATACCTGTGTGCATGTGGCGGGAGGGGTCTTGGCCAGCTTTGCCCAGATTCCCTTGGGACAAGCACTGGATTTGTCCCCGTGCTGTCAGTGCTGGAGAAGTCCCTCTCCCCACTAGGGCCCTTCCTCCCAGGACAGGGGCCATGTGTTGGAATATCAGAGGTGGAGTCCAATGTGTCTTTCCAAGAGATCGGTTTTATTTAGTTCTGTACATACAGGGACATCTGTACAAAATCCAACACTTTCATACTATGTAATGCTCTACTGAAAATAAAGTACACCATATGTACATATGAATTGTAAGCAGCTTAATACTTGTGTCCAGGGGGTGAATGCAGTAGTTAGTTTTGCTTGTTCCCTCAGGAGGAGGGAGCCAGGTGAAGTGGAAGAGGCAGCTCCAGTTCTGTCCATTTGGCTGATGTGGGGAAAGGCGTAGGCAGAAATGAGCAGCACTAACGCTAGAAACCAAGTGTTGAGCAAGGGGCAGCTGTAGCGTGGCAGACGCAGGTCTGCGTATGAGCAGTACGTGTGGCGGAGGCGGTGAACACACTCCCCCCTTTCTCACATGGTCCCCTTCTTAGATGTCCAGGACACTGGAATGAATAGGCAGCAAACTAATGGCAATGTGAAGGTACTAAGCATAAGTTCCCTGACCCAGAACAAGACACACAAAGCTATGAGAACATTGAAGCTGTACAGCATGTAGTTGTGATGCGTTACAGTCCTGCCCCTGCATGTGGCACAACCCCGGCAGCATTCCTCCAGCCACGCTCGGGGACTGCCGGCAGAGACGGACTATCTGCAGGACAGCGACAGCCTCTGCGCACCAGAAGTCTCTGTTCTTTCTGCAGGCAGAACAGCCCACAGCAGGGAAGGGCAGCCACTGCCCAGCAGCAAGCAGGCTTGAGTGAGGGCACACATGCTGTAGCACTCTAAAAATGAGGTGGCAGCTTATAACGCAACGCTAAGCAGATGAGCTGAAAGCCTGTACTGCAAGGGGAAGAAACATCCTCCCCAGCCTGAGCCCTGCTGCGGGTGGCACTCGGCAGTCCTTGTCTCCGCTGCGCCCCGAGACGCCTGCCGCTCCTGTGCGCCATCCGGCATCACCCAGTGCACGTCTACATGCTGTGCCAGGCATGAGGTAATTGATTGGCAGCTGACCATGAGCTTGGACTAATGTTCAAAATAAGCAATAACCTCCCTGAGGTGTTTCATAAGTCTCCTGATGAACTGGCCCATTGCATGAAGCGGAGGGGAGGCGGGGTCCTGCATGGCTGTGGGTGATCTCGCACGTAACACACGCTTGCCAGCTGCTCCTAAGAGATGGTGGCATGCCTAATGAGGGCCGAACTGAAAGAGCTAAACAGGGCAGGGGTACAGGATACACAGGGAAAAGACAGCTTCGTTTGGGTTGGAGGAAAGATGTGCTGCACACTAGCAGTAAGATTAGAGGGGATGAACCTCTGACCTGGGAATGGTTTACTGGTGAGGGCGAGCAGATACACCAGGACCTTCTGCAACATCCCATGATGCTGCAAAGCAGTGTCAGACTAGCACTGACCCCATAAGCTCCCTGCACTACTGCAAACCCACTTAAGCTTATGTGTCAAGAAAGCAAGCGCAGGAGGTAAGAAGCAAGGAAGACTCCCTTTTCTACCACAAGCCAGCCTCTCCGAGGTGGTACCTTGGCCGGGCACTGAATCTGCACCACAAAAGGTAGGGGAGAAAGCTGGATCACAGTAACACCCAAGTGTTGTGCAACCCCCTGGGCTATCAGCAAGTGCGCTCTAAATGCTAAATTAGCACAACAAGTCCCTGATGCACCATATGATAACTAACAAGGGCCTCGGGCCACAGCAGGTGCCAGAGTAACAGGGCGAGGTGAACTTTGTTCAGCGCACCCACGAATGCAATTCAGCAGTAGTACCTAGCCATTGATCATAAAGAGGAGACAACTAACACTCAGAAACTCAGCCTGGCCCCATAAGTGTATCCATTGCTTCCACTAGTTTGCAGAAATGGCTTTAGCAGCACAAGCTTCCTAGAAATCCTGGCCACTGCAGAGCTAAGGATGGGATACAGCGACAAAGGGAGAGCTGCAGGAGTATTTTAATTGAGCAGGTAGAGGAAGAAAGCAGAAGTCAGTGGCTGACACCTGCTACAAAGCGGGAAGTTAATTCTGGGCCCACAATTAACCCAAGACACCAGGATGGAGACAAGTCAGCACGGACCAACACAAACAGCTGAAGGAAATCACTTTCCCACAAGAGAGCTTCTAAGGATGCTCTAAAGGGAGGGCTGCAATAGTATGTAGTGCTTGCACCCAGCTTTACTGGGGGTGGCGAAGCACTGAACCCCCACTCCACTGACAGGGGAACAGAACAAGGGACTTGAAGCAAAAGAAAGGCAGAAGCTAACATCTCCTCCACTGTACGTGAGACCCTCCGGCTGCAGAGCTGCACCCCAAGGCGGGGCGGAGAGGCAGCAGAGCCCCCACAAACTCTGCCGCACACTCCTGCCCTGAGCTCAGCCTGACCTCTGACCGCCACAGGGCTTGGCTGCACAGGCAGCACAGGGGCAGGCATGGCAGAGATGGGCACTTGGGGCTTGTCGCAGCATGCTGAGCCACGTGCAGTAGTCTCTGGCCAACACAGAGCCCATGTTGCGGGGCAGCAAGGCTCTGGCTCCCAGGCAGAGTAAGAACCAGGCAGCAGCTGGAAATGAAGCGACTCCTGCCTGGGCTGATACAATCACAGGTCAGGCAGGCTCCCTTCACACACGCACACCCAAGGGGGAAAAGCAGGAGGACATGACAGTGGTGAGATACAAGTTATAACGTAAAACCAGGTCTACCCTGGAGGGATGCGGATGGAGTGGAGGACAGGCACAGCTCACCATGTTCATTCCTTATTTATACATGAGAACCGAGTGCATTTTCGTGACCCCTGGGGGAAAGGGATGGGGCAGAGCTTCCCGGGCCAGCTCCTGAGCCCGTCAGAGAGCCTCCTGGCTTGAGGTGAGAAACTCTTCTGCTCTCTTGTGGGCCTCCAGGGCTTTTATAGTGTAGACGTCCTGAGGAAGCTCAGATTTCCGGCGCAGCAAAACTTTCTCCTTCTTAATGTCTTTCAGCATCTACAGACAAACCAAAGGAGTCAGGGATCAGTAGCAAACCCCTTCACCCCTCCAGCCTCCCCATTCTCTGACTCCAACCACTGTAGGATATGCTGGGTGACAGCGCAGCATTCTGCAGAACAGGCTGAGAGCCAAACACAGACCAAAAGAACACAGAAAAGTCCCACTTGCACTTTTTCCAGAGTAGGAAGGTTAGATAAACTCCACTCTTCAGACTACAGGTTGATCTCTAAAGATCAGGGATGAGAGCAGGGGCATTTACCCTCAGAACACTTGGAAAGAGCCAGTTCTGGCTGCTGGACCCTGGACTGACTATGCTGATGTCCTGGCCGGTCTGAGAGTAATTGTGGAAGGACCCCAGTCACCTACGCACCTGCACAGCCTCCGTCTCCACTGTTTTCTTCAGTAGCTGTATATCCTCCGCAGTTGGGGTCTCCGTTTCCATACAGCAGACAGGAGGCAATGGTGGAGGTGCGTAATACATGGGGTACTGCAGACAACACAGACAGCTGGAGAGTCAGCACATCATCCAACGCCAAGCCTTCCCCAGCCTCCTAACACAGCATGGCACACTTCTTCCAGCCACCCTCTCTGGCGCCCACAAAGGTAGCAGTAGGTACCTTTAGTAGGTAGACAAGAAAGGAGCATCTTCTCCCACCCATTCGTACCTGTGCCCTCTCAGCCACAGCACCACCGCATGTGCAGCCACAGCTGAGAGAGGAGTCCATAAACACATACATGCTCTCTACAAGGCATTATTGAGAGGTCAGTGCTACAGAGGGCCAGGCTGGTAAAACAGTACCGGCATCCCCAAGACACCGGGTTTTGGGAGGGACAGACCACTGCTGCAGCTGTGTGCACAGGACTGACATCAGGTGCTAGAGCCTGCTCTCATGAGCTGAGGAAGCAGGTCAAGATCCCCAGCACATTCTTGTCTCATTCATCCTAGGTCCTGCTGTTACCCACCTGGGGGTTCAGCCGGGCCAGCTCCTCTATTTTCTGCCACATTTCTTCTCGTTCCTTCATCCTGAACCTTCCCCTGCAGAGAGAGAGAGCGCAAGCGTGAACTCTTGGGGAAAGTGCATCTTTTGCTCACAGGAAGACAAAGGCAAGAGACAGCAGAAAAGCACAGGCGAGGGGAAGAGCTGCTCTATCCTTCAGAGACCCGTAATTCTACCTACAGGTGAGATGTGGCAAGAAGAGCGGACACACTGCAGCTAGCAGGGGGTGGGCAGGCACACTCCTCGCTCACCTCAGAGCACAGGGTGGCAGCAGTGGGCTGCACAGGTACTTTTTCCCTGGCTTTGTGCTGCAGGAGTGGACCAGAGCGACTGGTTTCTGGAGAAAAGCAATGACACCAGTTTGGATGTCAAACACACATTTTCTTGGTGCCCCACAGATGCAGTGGGACAAACTGCCATTCCCAATAGAGCTGGGGCTCAACTGCCCACAGTTCCCTCTCTCTGGCCACAACACACTGGAGAGATGCGCAAACCCCCAGGGCACAGCTCTTGAACCTGGCACAGATTTTGGCGCAGACCTTAAGTGGCCGTTCGGTTGGGCCACCTGTAAATGCCAGGGCAGTGAACATTCCCTGCAAACAGAGGTGAGCATCCACCACTCCTTGTTATTCTCTTCTACATTTTAAACACCTGCACTAAAATCTCTGCTTTATTTCTGAGTTTAACTAACTATCTGGCTTTCATCCCAGCTACTGGTCTCTCTAGTGCCCTACCTATCCACGCTAAGCGAAGTTCTTATTCTCTGTAATCACCTCACACTCTTGAAATATATCTAAGGAGACTAAAAATAAGAATGAAGCTGCCAAGCATTCAAGCAGCAGACTACTCCATCAGATAACACAGGGTCAAAAAAACCCCAACAAATCCAAATCCCAAATGAATAACCCACGCCTCATTTTCTGACAGAGCTCTGGAGATCTCCACAGGGGACTGTGACCAGGAGTTAGCACTGATCTTCCCTAGCTCTTTCCTGACTCATCCCCAATTTCTCCAGAATCCTTTTTAATGTCTGGTAAACAGAAACATACACATTACTCCAATCTTGCCACTGGAAACGTAGACCAATATATCTGTCCACAAAGGCCCTCACACCATGAAGGCCACTGCCCCTCCAAAGCAATGTCTACTTTGCTGGTATTGTGTCTACCGCCTTGCCATGTAAGGATGTAACAAAGCTCATTTTGTTTGGCCGGACTACGTCACATTACTGGTCTGGTACAGTGATCCAAGGGCACTCATCCAGTCATTCAGCTCCATGCATCTCTAGCACCAGTTCTTTCCTTTCAGATCACCGAAGCAGTTTGAATAGCATCAGGGAAGCCCTCCATTCCCCATCGCACTTCGAGATCCAGCAGTTTACCCATCATGTGCTCAGCTGATATTGCAAAAGACCACCTTGCAAAAAGAATACCCAGTCTGACTAAGAGCAGCGCTTCTAAAAATCTGAGAGCTTTACACCTGTGATCACTTTTTCAGCCAAACAAGTATTTCCAAAGAATGAAACAAAGTTTCACCTTTATTTTGATGCCCCATTGACTTAGCTGTAGTATTACAGCTGCCCAACATCTCTCTATAAGGGAAACTTCCTCCCAACCTCATCAATCAGCCTTCCTTTACCTCCTACACTAGGACATTTCACAGAATCACAGAATCATTAAGGCTGGAAAAGACCTCTAAGATCATCTAGTCCAACCGTCAACCCAACACCACCATGCCTACTAAACCATGTCCCGAAGTGTCACGTCTACACGTTTTCTGAACACCTCCAGAGATGGTGACTCCACCACCTCTCTGGGCAGCCTGACCACTCTTCCAGTAAAGAAATTTTTCCTAATATCCAATCTAAGCCTCCCCTGACGCAACTTGTGGCCATTGCCTCTCGTCCGTTCCATTGCAGTTTATCTGAAAGTGTCGCTCATCCACGTGAGTCTTTGGAGAATCCTACCTTTCTAAACAGCAAGGCCTCACAGGACAGCACTGCATCTACGGGAGCAGCACCCCCAGCCCTGCTTTTACAGGTGATGTGCACCTCATCAGCTCCCTTCATTCCTGACCCCATTACTAGCAGTATGAGAAAGCCACTGGCAGGACATTTGGAAAAGAAGAGCTATATTAGGAGGTATCTTCTCCTTCCCGCTGCTGTGGCCTACGCTGAAGGAGGCAAGGTAGCTGCTACCAGAGAGATGTCAGGTGTCAGGGTGGCCCCGGGGCATGCTGACACCACACTTCTTGAAAGGCAGTGTTCAAGGCCCTCGCGCTTTCATGGAAGGGCACGTTCAGGACTAGACACTATCTATCTATCTGCCCCAACCTCCCCACTGTTTTCTGAAGGGTTCTGATAATTCAAACAGCTTCAAGATGTCTGGGGAGATTAGCAAGGCGCAGTCAGTCCATCTGCACTGAACAGTAGAGAGCCTCCCCACATGTCCCGGGGAGAGTCTGTCCCTCCATGACCAGCCTTGGCTGCAGCTGCAGAGGCACAGCGGTGACAGGCCTGAGCTGGCATGTCACTTGTAGGCACGGTAACTAATTAAAAACATGACTAAGCCTTTTCTGAGCAGGCGTCTCAACATCTGGTCGCAGCCTAACTGTGTACCTACAAGCTCTCTCCTTTTCACTGTTTCACGTTTACTGGCTTTGCTCACGCGTGCAGTCCTTCCCACACGTGCTGTGTTCTAGTTCATAGCCCAAGGTCTTTAGCGTCTCATTCAGAAAACAATTCATAGGTCTCTCTTCCTTTTTCTGTCTATGCTAAAGAAGCCTCAGCGTTTCAAACTTGTCAGTCTCACCAAATAAGGCCAAGTCCTGTGGAAAAAGCAAGGCATAGTTAAAGGTCAATCCTGCATTCCCACAGGCAGCCTTTGGCATGCTGCTTTACTCCGGAGGCACTCAACATCATAGCCTCACAGGTTTTTATTAGGAAAAAAAAAAGTACTATTTCTACTCGGTTTAAGTCTCTGTGTTTGAAAAGAAAATGGCAATTGACTGCAATGCCACATTACTGCCCACTGACAGGCATGGCCTGCAGCCAGCTCTGCCAGGGAGGCAGCAGAAATGAGCTGCGGATGCAGCATGTCTTCTCCACTAGAAGGGAGGCAACAGGACCTGCTGTCACCAGAACAGGTCACAGCACTCTGCGGAAAGAAGAGCCAGCAGGGGAAGTGCAGGAAGGGCACCCCGAACGCCGAGGCAGACTCTTCAGCTACGAAACAGTCTCGTTCCACCAGGGAGACACCACTAAACAACACTTTCTCCTGCCTGTGAAACATGCTTTTTCTAGCCCCGTTCATTCCAGCAATGACTTATTCTATTACACTCCAGAACATGCAGCCACAGTGTTAAGTGCACATGGATTTGCTTATATTTCTTGGTTATTTTAAAGACATGGAGGGAAAAGATGACATTTTCACAATGGACTTGAGCAAAGAACTCAGGCATACTGCTCTAGTAAACCCAGGTTTCTAATCCATCTTCCCAAGCGCATGCTCTTTTCCCCCACCATTGTCCTACGTCCTGTCCAGTCCCAGGCCCCTTGCCCAACAAACCCCCATCTCCTCACTTCTCCTCCTCTAATTTGTTCCCTTTATTCCCTTTACCTATCCCATTCCTGCTATCCATTGACATTAAGAATAACACTACTGCCACCCCCCATCCCAGCTCTTCACTGTACCTCTGCCCAAAGTCTCTACCTCCTTTCTACCTCCTTGCCCAGACAAGCTGCTCTTCCCCCCCAGCCTGTTCTCCTACCCCATCCCCTTCTGCCACCGATTTCCCTTTCTAGATGTTTCCCAGCCTGTCCTTACAGACCTTTCACAAGGTTCTCTCCCAGCTCTAGCATCCCTTCAGAGGGGGACCTTTTCACACTTCTCAAGCCAGGAACAGCTGCTAATGCTGTGCTAGTGACAGCAGAGTTGAGCCTTCTTGTTTTCACCCAGAAAGGCCTCCTTAGCTGGGTCCCTGTGGCAGGGAAATCCCACTTAGCTGAGGAATTGTATCATGCTCACCGTAGGTAAACTCATCTCAGATTCAGCTGCTAAAAGACATTTTTACTTCCTGCCCACCAAGCTTTCAATTGACGTTTTACCAAATTTGGTTATCTAGGACAGCAAAAGGTATATCCTTGATAAAAACGCAACACAAGGTTTTCTGAAGCATAATTAGGCAGAGAGGCACTAGAAGAAAAAATTCATCTTAATGTGAGCAGAAAACAGTGCAGCTCTACCCATTCATTTCTTGGACAGCTCTGAGCTGCTTTGTTGACTTTTTCCAGAACAATCCTTCATCAGCCACACAGAAATGCTGGGAACAGTCACCCTCAGCAGGTCAGCATGGGTAGAAACTAAATGAGTAGAAAAAGCTCCTGCTGGATACACCAGGTAGATCTCATACTAAATGTGCCATCACTGTGACTTAAAATATATGTGCAGACACTTGTGGGCTTCACAAATGCCCTAGAATGAGGGAAAAAAAATTCTCGTTTGCTCCCAATTTAGATATTAACAAAACCTTAATCTCTCTGTATGCAGGTTACCCATCCCCAAGCTCTGATTCATATCTCAACTTTGTTATTTATTACTATTTCACAAAACAACTGAATGTACCTCAGAACTCACCACTGCCAGCAAGGGCTAGCCCTGCTCTCCTCACTGCCACCCTTGTGGCAGCCCTGGTTCATCCAGGAATGAGAAGCACTATTCTATGTCACTAGTCAGCAGAAAACAGACCCAGGGGAAAAAAAAAAAAAAAAGAGTTTCTTTCTAGCTTACTGAACTGACTCAGCTCACCAAGGCAAGCCATACAAGCACCAAAACCAGCACAAGGAAGCAGAAAAAGTAGAGTTTTTTCCTCTCTACAGCATCATGGCACAGGTACTTGCTGAGCTCAGATTTTATCCCCACCATTTGCTCTCTGTAATTCCAGGTATTATTCCATCTTTATTACTGGAAAACTGACAGCGTCCTGTGGCATGAAAGATGCATTATGCCCACTGCAGCAAAGCTCTTCAGAAAACTCTTTCTAAAGCAGCAGGATTCCACTGGTGTCACTACGACATATACAACCTGGTAAATATTTCCAAGGCAGAGCATAAGCGTCTCTGCAAAGCTGAGTATCCTCTACATTGCAATTTATTTCCTCATGACCCAGCAAACTCTGTCATTCTTTTCCAAGCTACCTGCTTCAGCAGAACTGAAAGGATTTTTATCAGGGCACACATTTTACCTCTTCTTCTCATCCCTACACATAGTTATTGCTGAGGAATCCTACTTTTTCATAAAATCATTTGCACCACCTTCCCATTTCCCCTCTGCCTACTGGCATCTACCATCTGTTACTGTACCCCAAGGAGATTCCAGGATGAGCTCAAGTTACTTGGCAAGAACGTCTTACTCACTTCTGCTTCTCTGCCTTGTATTGCTGCGTGCAGTCATCAAAAAGCTTTTGGTTCATCTCCATGAACAGCTTCAGTGCATTATAGATCAGCCCATGGATTGTCCTGCGAAGAAATGAGGAAAGAAGAACAAGTCATGGTGGTATCCTCCAGGTTCTCAGCCCTGAGTTAGCACCAGCAGCACAGACAAGGGCTAACAACAGCAGCAACTCATATACTACAGCAATGTGACAAAAGATTTTCACACAGTCCCAGCTCTTAGCATGGGAAAACCCCCTCCACAAACACAGCAGAGACTATCACACAGGGAGAAAGAGACGGAGAAGAAAGAGAAGACCACTGGGACAGGTCTGTGGTCAGACCGATGAGTGCAAAAATATGCATTCACACGTTTATTTCTTGTAGTTAGAAACTGGAAAGGAAGGATGCTAGGGACCTGCTCAGGGCTGTTCTCAAGGGGGCTTTACCTAATCTAGCTTTAGTGCCTCCCACAGTTCACCTCGCACATACACAATGACTTTTTTGGGCTGCCCAGTATTCAGTCATGAGCTTTGTCACTGAGCTGCCCAAAACACAGACATTCAGCAGCCCTGTAGAGATGGGAACCAGCACAAAGAATACACAGAAGCAAAGCCGACTTCGTGTCAGCAATTCGTGGATAGGTTGCACTGTGTGTGAGCTCTCTCTGGGACAAGGACTCTCCCGGGGAATAAAAACAAGTATTGAAGCTGCCTCTGAAATACCTGACCCAGAGGCAAAAGATGAGAGACTCAGTAGATTGAGCTCTGTGCCTCGCCAGCTCTACAGACGGAATAAAGAAGAGAGCTACAGCCCTACTGGACTTATGCAGGCTGTCTGACTAAGTGTTGGAGTAGACGAGCTATGGGAAGGAAGAGGAGAATCTGAGGTACTCAACCTGCCCTGAGAAGATGTGGCTAGCGCTAAAACAAAGACAAGGAGAAATAATAGGAAAACACCTTCAGGACTACTTCTGCCATACCACTGGGAAGGAGACAAGAAGAAAGGACAGAAATAGCACAGTCATGAATCTTGACTGGTGCAAGAAGGAAACAGAACCGGTGAAGGGTTTTAGACAAGAACATAAAGTCCTTTTCTGAACTCTGATCAGGAGGGCCAGTAACACTGTGTGAGAGTGTGCCTGTGCACATCTGTCTGCACGCAGGTGTGCATATGTGCACACACATCATACGTGTGTGTGCATGCATGTATGTGCCTGTCAGTGCACATGCGTGTGCCTGTCAGTGCACATGCGTGTGCCTGTCTGGGTGTTTGTGTGTGTTCACGTCTGCGCATCTGTGTCTATCCCAGTCTTCAGAGCACCCTTGACTGGTGGCTCAAGTTCGTGCTTCCTGATACAACGAGGAGAAGGAAGCAGTCAAACAGCAGACCAGTGGGAACCTCTCTGCAAACAAGTTCCACCTCACAACCCTGTCTTTGCTACCACAATACTCCTAAGCCCTGGACTTGCCCAGCCTCACTACAATTAATTATTTTGCCTTTTTCCACCCTCTAGAATAGGGGAAGATGACTTTTTTTTTTTTGTCATCTTGTGTTTTTTGCTGGAAGATTTTAGGATCTCAGCTGTGGACTAAGTATTTTTAGCTAATTCATTAAAAGGAAGCAAGTTTTACAACTTGAATTAACCAGGTAAGGAATCAACTGAAGAAGCAGTCGGAAGAAAGGAAGTTGATGGGAGAACCATAAAACAGACTAGTATCGAGGAATCAGACACAGAGGGCAATAATTTGACATGGGACATCTGCCCAGTTAGTTCTGCTTTCTCCATTCTTCCTGTACTCAAGGAGTCAGGCACTGCATTAGCCAAGGTCTCTGGTCATGGAGAGCACATGGGTGATCACTAGTGAACAAGCAGCCAGAAGTTGGCTGGAAAACCTACTGCACGCCTCCAAGAGACCAGCAGCATTAGTGATATGCAGGTATCAAACTCTGGGTAGACTCAATGGCCCCAAGGCGGGTCATTGCAGGCGCTTGACCCCTTGCAGAAGCAGGCCACCGTGGTCTGCTGTGGCACTTTTCCATGTTGATACTACTAACAACCCCTCTGGCTCAGCACCTGGTGTCACCGAGCACCACGCGTCATGCACTGTAGCAGCATGCCCCAAGATTGCCTGTAGGTCAAGCAATCCTGTATGCACAGCAAGTGCCAGGGCATGTGGAAAGACCTACTTGTTCCAGTGACTCTTGGAGTTCTTGTAGAGCGCTGGAAACATGATCGGGAGAATTTTGGCTGCGTTATCGCTGATCAGGCTCATGATATATTCGTTGTTCCAATAGTACAGTGCTCGCTCTGCCACCTGCAGTGGGAGAGAAAGCCATCCTTGGAGAGGCTCCTTCCAGTAACACCTGTAGTGCACAGGAAAACTGTGCAGTGCTGAGACCAGAGCTTGCCACCCCCCAGCCGAGAAGCCAATGCTTCCCCACAGCACGGGCAGCAGGGCTGACTTTCACCAGCTTCTATAAGGCCATTCATCCCTGCTGCCCAGCCTTCTTTCCCTTAGTCTCTGCCAGACACTTCTCACTTTCCGGGGGAAAACCTCACGTTCTTGACTAGGCAAGCCTACCATCGATATACTGATGACTCCAACACCCTTTACAAAACACTTGAGGACACTCCAGGTCCCAGCTCAGACTAGCTCCAAGCCTCCTTCGTTTCCTCAGACTGTCCTCTGTAAAGCTCCATTCCTCCCATTCCTCCCTGGCCTTCCCCACAACAGAGTCTCTCTGGACTTCGGAGCGTGCTTCAGTCACCAGACCCACAATTCATCCCCTGATTTAGTAAGGGGGAAAATATGGAAAATCTTGGGGCAGCCATCCTGCTCTACCAAGACAAACAAGTCTAACAAGTTTCCACATAGTGATAGATTCAACCACAATTCTTCATATTTAACCACAAATCTGGGCAATGCGGATCACCAGGCTAATTTCTGCATTTAGTGCTACCTTGAGAATGGCTTAAAAACCTACGAAAAGAGACATCCAGCCTCAGTTTTGTATTTCAGATGATGGAGAACTCGCTATATCCCCTTAGTACTGTTCCACATGAGTAAACGAAGTGAAACTCACCTCGTGTTCATTTACCTAGCTTTGGTTTCCAGCTACTAGATCTCGTTAAGCCTTTGTCTGCTAGAGTAATACAAAATCCACTCAGAGAAAACTCTCCTTCACCAAGGTGTTCAGACTTACCAAGAAGTCAATTCCCATTTTTGCTCTCAGGCAAGCTGCAGAGACAGAGACTGTTCAGCCCGACTGTATGGGACACCTTTGGGGTTAATATTCTTAGGCTGTAAAGTGTTTGCACCTTCTCTAGGTTTTTCAGCCTTGTTTTTCAAAGAGTTGGCAGCAGATGAGTGCTGTTATCAAGTACAGGATGCCTCTCCTCCAGCCTTTACCCTACTTTATTCAAGCTCCTTAGTTCCCTGTGGTAGCTCCTTCCACGCCCAAAGGTCATGTTAGTCCTTTGGTTCCCATCACCACACCAGTAATTGATGTCCAGCTGGTTTCCATCAGGCTCCCCCAGTCCTTTCCAGGAAACAGTGATCTTTTACATACACACGTGACCTAGACTGACCTCATTTTTGGCTTGTAAACACATGACTTTGTACCTCTCTGTACCAAAAGACAAACTGAAGCCCGTCTGCCTCACTGTGCAGTCACATGCACTCTGGGGGAAGGCTATGTCACTGTCTAACATCCCACCCGTACCTGGGTCAGCCACTTGTTTCACCAGCAAGCTATCTTCTTCCTGGGCACTCTTCATGGCAACCTAAACCAGCAAGCCAAGAACACCTGCTAGATGCTACTAGCAGGTCCTACCATCCTGGACATTTTAAACCTTAAGACTACCAGCCACAGAGATTGTTTTAGCCTGGTACTACAGCCAGCTTCCCTTCAGTGGGAAGAAGGAAGAAGCAGACTCTAGCGCTTTTTCAGTATACCTCACTCTTTACCACCTACACCAGAATAATACCTCCTCACCAGAAAAGTACCTTCTCTGCACACTGTCTCTTTGGTTGGCCTCCCTCCAGTACTGCAGCCAGCTTGGTTTTACTGCAACAGCGTGACACTGGATGGATCTCCTCTGTGTTTGCTAGCCAAAACAGGAGGTGGCAGAGCACCTCTGCTCCAGCTCCAGCCTGCTGCAATACATGGTGCTGAACAGCACAGGGCAGCAGGAGGGGCTCCACCGATCCGCTTTGTTTTCTCTTCAGATGAGCTTGCTCTGTGGTTGTGGTGAGGATTCTCACCGCCTCCCACCACGTGTCACCCCAATACTCACCCTGGTCATACCTCCATGAGCTACTGATCCACAAAGACAAGTCCAAAAGCTGTGGTGTCACCCTCACATGTCAAGCGGATTACAAGCCAGTGCCCTATCCCCTCCCCAAACTGCAACCCACCTGGAAGTGTGGGCTGGAGACACACTTGGCCAACTGCCTGAATAAGGGCTCCATAACTTTCACAAATTCAGATGGCTCAATCACGTCCAGGATCTCCTCCAGCTCATTTAAAAACATCACCTCCTTGGGACTGTGAGTTTTCGGCCAGAACTTCAGCAAGCCCACAATCACCTGAGTGGGGAGGGTACAGAGACAGTGTTAGAGGCTGAAAGTTAACACCAGCTGTGAAATACATTTTTAAGGGTCTGGTCACAACAGCAGAGGGGAGGAAGTAACAGAAGCGACTTTCTCAGAAAGTCAGGGTGGATTACCGGGGAAGAAAGACGAGAAGAGCCCAAACACTGCCAAGTTACACACAAGACAGCAGCACTGCCCAGGCTGCTATGATTCTGTACTACAAGCACAGAGCTTAGAACCACTGTTTTCCCCAAACACAGGTTACACAGAAGGCTCAAACCAGAGTGGGCAGCGGCTGGCAGATGGTGCAGAGCAACCATGGAAGATCAACTAATAAAATTGGAAATGCTATGGAGAAGGTCACTGAGGAATCATTATTCAATACATCGCAGAGCTTGAACCCTGGGGAGCACCCAATAAATAATGCAATGGACAGGTTTGGGACAAGGAAAAGGAAGTACCATTTCACACAAAAATAACTGGATTACGGAGCTCATTCTTGCAAGACTTTGTGGAGACTTAAAGTCCAAACAGACTCCGGAAGGCAGTAGACAAGTTTATGGAGGCTACACTTAATGGTGATAATTAAATATGACAATGCGGATGCAACTTCTGGCTGAGTAAACTATTGTTTACAAGATACTGGAAGAATATATGAGGGGAAGGGCTATAATCCCACTTGATTTTACTTATTTATTTTTAATATTGCTTCCTTCCCTACCCATCTGCTTCTAGACACAGTCAAAAGGCAGGATCCAAGATCCTGCAGACCTTCACTCTGTAGGAGCCATTGCTACGGCATTTACAGAAATGCTAACTCTGTGGACACTAGATTCACGCACAACCGGCAGTAGGAGTTGCTCTTTCAAACTCTGTGTACTTCAGCAACCTGATCCTGAAGGCAGCACTCGAGAGGAAGTTCACAGCACTGGAGGGACAGTAGTGGGCAATGCAACAGCAAGATTAGAAACATCTGTGCATTATGTTTCCACGAACTCAAGGCTTGAGAAGCCAACAGTTTGGCATCCTCAGTGTTTGTCATTACTCAGGTCTGCCATTCAGGCGAGGGTTAGCTTCAGTGACTCAGATGTAATTTCTCCTACAGCTAAGGCGGTGCGAGGTGTGTCGAGTCTGTCTTTGCTATTACTGAGCACATCTGAGGCCTTGCTCACCTGGCAGTCATTCAGACTGCTGTTAATGCAAGAGCTACCATGTCAAGCCTTGCTGAGCAAGCTTCTGGGAGGCCCACTCTAAGCAACTGTGGACCTAGTGAGCGATCTGGCCTCCTTCCAGCACCGGTGGCAACATCTCCTAGTGCATTCAGAGCCTTACTGATGCACAAGCCCTGTAATTCTTCAAGACTTCAATAACCCCAGTCATATCAGGAGTCTATTCTAAACCTTCACAAGCAGGATGCTTCAACAGGACACAACCTGTGGCAATACGGCCTTGGTATGTCTGGTTGAGACCCAACGCAACACCCACTGAAGGTACCGAAATTGGGTCATCCCACTGCTCTCCACAAGCACCAAACCAGACCTGGGTCTCTAATCCAGGGGCCACTAACCCATTACCCAGTAAGCAGTGACGAGCTGTGGAGCTTTACAATTTGAATAAGCTGCAAAATGAATCCTGGAAATATTGACAGATTTCTATTTCTCTCTTCTCCCTCACCCTACAGTAAGTGCTTTGGCAGGAGGCTGTTGGGCTGGATGTCAGCCACAGGAAGGACTCCGCATGATCAGGAAGCTACTTTACGCAGTTTGTTTCAGAGCAGGCTTTTGGGAACACAGGAAATGGAGGACCCACATTTAAAGGAAAAGCTGGGAGGTCTGCTTCAGCACTGCTGGTGTCAGAGCTGAAGAGCCAGAAAGCTGACAACTGCTGACCAGCTTCCACCGAGCACAGCCAGGCTCACCACGAACGCACATTTCAGCCAGAGAACAGAACGACCCCAGCTAGCGTTACTCATTAAAATGCTCACACTTTCTGGTGCTCCCTGCTACAGTGACACAAGCACGCGTTCTTTGGCCATCTGCTGTTTTGAGGCTGTGAATCTCAGCTCTGTAGAAGACATTTCCTGCCCTGCAGTGGGTGGAGAAACACTCGTCTCCTGCTTGCACCCTCTGCCAAGCCGGCATATAGCCTGGTTAACACTGCAGGTCTGCGCAGCCAGTAACTGGAATACGTGAGGTCCCCATCTATACTGCTCACGCATTTTAGAACCTGCTGTTTCCCAGCACTACATCCTGAAGGCAAATGCATCTACAATGTGACTTAACACTTAACACTATGGACGTAGCAAACTGATGCTAGAGCAGGAAGGAGAATACTTTCATCAAGGAACAGTGGCTTACCTAGACAGACCTTTGTGCCCCAGGTTCCTAACCTCATCCCCACAGTTTTTCAGCCAACTCCGGCAGTCTGGAGTGAACTCTTACTATTTCACAGCCCCCACGAGTTCACGCTGGTTCCATCAGATAGCCATGTGTTTTGTCTCTGCAGCATCTGTCACTAGCTGAAAGCTCTGCCCTGAAAGGACAGCTTGATATAATGTTCCTTCTGCTACACCAAGATCTGAAGCACAAAGGAAGACTATAGCCCACCTTCCTGTAGCTTTCAGGAGAGAATGCTAAAGGCTTACACATGAGCAGCACAGCCTCGTCTGCCCACAGGGTACCAGGCAAACCCAGTAAACAATCCAGTTGACTCCCAGCCTCTTTAGCCTTTTTTCACCCTCGCTGTACTCTAAGGAAGCTGTGAAGCTTTTGGGGACTTGACTGACACACAGAGGTTAAGCAAGGTTACTCACTGGCTCTGTCAAGCTGCTGTCTTTCTCCAAGAACTGTACAACACAGTACGCCAACTGCAGGAAAAAAACATGGCAAGATTAGAGCTTCCTCAAGTGTACCCGAGATTAAACTGCCACCACCACCACCCTAGGCTGGAAGTCACATTATGCCCTCCACAGTGCGTATGATGAGCAGACAGTTGGAGTTGCAGCTCCAAACAAACCCAGTTCTTCTGATTGCTATCAGGCTCAGGTGAAGGCTCGAAGACCAAGCAGGCAGGGCCTGAGCTCAGGACGTTTGTGCAGCATAAAGGATAAAACTTGAACCACCTAGAGCAGTCCGCAGCTAATACATTCAAATGCAAGCACAGCTGCACACATGGGAAGGAACAAACCTGACTATCACAAAGCCCTGCCCCATAAAAACAAGGCTGGGAGAACAGACATCACTGCTCAGTACCCATACTTTTCCACTTCCTAGCCTGAGTCCTGATCTTCTCTACTCTTCTAGTATGTATTCTAAATTGCAAGAAATTGATCTCTATACCAGCTTAGCAGCCCAGCACACTGATTTCTCCGCATATCTCAGCGGTGACTAACAGCTGACACGCCACACGCACAGGCTGATGACTGCAGCTCGGAATTTTACCTCTCTGGTTTCAGCAGGGCCCTGATATTTCACAAACTTCCAGCACAGAAAGGCAAAGCAGGCCACAGCGTTAAGTCAGCAGGAAATGGCAGGATACCATCCTATCAGCCAGTGGCAAAAAGCACACACGTATACATACAGGCCCAGGCACCGCAAGGCTGGGACAAGCCACCACAGTAAGGGATTAGTGCAGAGCCTGAAACATCGTACAACACAGTAATGCAGCCCAGTGAACAGCTATAAGCAAGCCTGAACAACGGCTTTTGCAAGAACCACATTCTGCCCTGGGAACTTGAAGCAATTCTCACCTGTGGATGGTAGACACTGAGCGACTTCACCTTGTGCAGTGGTAACAAGACTCTGATGAGGAACATCTTGTGCTCTTCCTTCAGAGGCAAAGCAAACCCATTGATTATGCTGAGAAGAAACAAGAGCCTCATTAACATCTTTACCCAGCAGAAATACAGTATCTCTCACCTCGAAAGAATCAGTGGCCTGTCCTAGTTCTCATTAGTCACTTGAGAAAACACCCACCAGAAGAAGTGTGGTTGCTGGGGCCAAACCTGCATACCATGCTCAGCGAGAGTGTTTCCTCAGCAGGCACAGCAGGGAAACACCTCTGACGGGGCCTGGGCTCTGCTCTGTCCTCTGCCAGGCTGAGCCCACACACACTTAAGAAGAACCTCTGGGGAAGGCCAGCACAGAGGCAGCCCAGTCCTCGAGGCTTGTACTTTACAGAACAGGACGATGGTGGCATGAGAGGGCTGTAAACAGAAGGGCAGTTGAAGCCATGGAGAAGGCTGCCTGCTGCTAAGGCTTCTCAGGGCTGTGAGGAACTCTTCTCTTTTACTGCCTGCTGAGGCAAGACAGCAAGTGTGACTGGACTCAAACTCAAAAGAACAGGAGACAACTTTGGGGAGGAGAAGGCCACCACTGCATTTATCAGCAGGCTGGAGAGTATTTTCACTGTGTGCTTCATCAGACTGAGATCCTCTGGAAGAGGTGGCTCCTGCAAGAACTGATGAAGGAAGGCACTGCCGGCTCATGCAGCACACTGGGCTGCGAGGTCTCACTCACTATGGGCCCTCTGGGACTTCCAAAAGTGCCCTTACCTTCCCAGGATCTCCAGCAGCTCTGCAATACCATTGTGGTGCTCTGTTTCATAGATGAACCTAAAGAGAAGAGAAGAATGAGAGATCATTGCCAAACGCTGGATACAGTTTGATAAGCAAAAGGAAGGAAAAACACTGGAGACAGGGAGTCTCCTAGCAAATAACAGAATTCAAAGATGACAGGGCAAGGTGTAAGAGATAGAAGCAAGTAAATTCGTGGCCCCGAGATCAGCTAAAGCTCTCAAGTCCCAACATTTGCTATGTGTGCTGAAGACAGCGCTATCACATCCTCACTGCTCTTAAGCACAGGTGAATGCTATCCCTACCAAAGTAGCGTGACATAACTGAGTCACTTAGCTAATCACAGTCTGGATCAGAGAGAATCACAGCCTACTGCCCCAAATTTATCTCACTGGATTGTCCCGCTCACTCACTAGGCCAGTGGCACTAAGAAACATCTGACCTGTAAAATATATTGTTGATCTGCCGCCTCACATATGCTCGCAGACCCAGGAACTTCCCGTAGATCCTGTGCAGAATAGTCTTTAGGAAGTCTCGTTCTCTGGGGTCTTCACTGTCAAAGAGATCGAGCAGCTGTGGGGAGAGAAATTCAGTCAGTGTCTGCACACTGCCTGTCTGGACAAAGCTACCACCAACACTGGGCACTGCTCCTGCTCAGCAAAAGTGGCTCTTTCAGTTGAGTGATGCCTTCAGCACCCTGAGCACATGGTTGCTTCCCTGAAACATGCAGCCTCCTAGTCAAAAGCTGGAACCACCAGCACTCCTTTCGTCTTTGGAAGCACAGTGATGGCCTGCACACTCTACAAAGTTGCCTGTCCCCAGATTTCCCCTGCAAGGCCCCCAGCGCTCCTCTCCACCAGTACAATGAGTGATGAGTTCCAGGGACTACAGCTCACACACACACTCTTGCCCTGGACAGAGAATTCTGGCTGCTCATTCAAGACTAGACCAAGATAAAAGGAAAACCCACATCATGAAGCACCTGCTGACAAAGCTGGACTGTTTGCATAACACCTTGACCGAAATCTGCTGCATGTCCTTCATAAAGGTATGCACAGTGGCAGGGGCAACAATTACTTACAGATAGTACAAACTTCTGGTCAATGTATTTCTTGGCTACGTTTGGTTGAAAGTCAGGCGATTCCAGGAACCGGAGGAAGAACTCATACACCAGCTACGGGAGGAGAAGGAGAGATCACTTAGAAATGCCCCCCGCCCTCTCACCAGTGTTTACTTCAGATTTTAAATCTTTTCCTTCTCCTTAAGGATTTGGGGAAAGGCTGGGAAGCCTGAACAGGAGCACAGAAAACACAGGAACCTGTGTTTCCCCACCCAGTGGGATCAACTCAGCTGCCCTTGCTCTGATGGGCAGGGGGCTGGTGGCACATAACTGCCTGAGTCTGCATGAGATCTCATCACCTCAGGTCTCCCTAAAGACAACAGCCACCTACTCAGATGAAGACACTATGCCTGGGAAACTCTTCTCCCGCCTTCAGCCCACGTCTCTACAGAGAACAGAAACCTCCAGAAGAGATGGCAAAGGCTCAGGCTTCACTGGAAGCTCTTGAGACACACCAAGGAAGAACAGAAAAGCAGAGAAATGAAACGAACCCCAGGAAAACACATGTCCTCTGCCTCCTGGGGACTGACTCCAAATTGGCTTGGCCCCACTAAGCCATGCAAGCTGCATGCTGTGTCCCACTTGGACAGCAAAGGGCAGCTTGCTTTAATAAGACTGTCAGTGCTGAAACAGCAACTTCTGGTCCTGCTGTCCTCCTAGAGGGACAAGTCCATTCCAGCGCTGACCCTGCCTAGCACTTCTGAGGGGTCACTAGGCCAAACAAGAGCACTGCATCCCAAAGGTCCGACTCTGGAGTTGAAGGAGCTACGGGGCCACGCATCCACAGGTAGGGCCCAGCTGCCAAGGACAGCAGCACAGAAAAAAACTGAGGTGATGACCAAAAAACTCAGCACACGCTTGCCACAAATCCATGCTGGCTGCTGCTGACTTAACTCTGAGAAACAAATGCTTCCTAGCATTCATAGCACTCTGGTGCCGAGGACACGCCATTTCCATCAATGCTCCCATCCCTATGTCAGCTGCAGCAGTGAGAAGTGATTAACCACTGCTGCAGAACTGCACCTTATTTCCTCTCTGTATTTTCTGCTTCATTCTGCAGTGCCTGGCTCTTGTTCTGCCTTTGCTTGCTTGACAACATGTCCCTGTGCAAGTGCCTGGGGAGACCCCCATAAGCTTACCTCCTGACTTCCACTGCTGAGCTCTGCTAAACCATGCTCACTGTTGCTTTCATAACCCTTTTCACCTAGTTTGTCTTAAAGTCTATTTCCCAGCCTAATGAAAAGATCCTTGGCTCTCTTCCCCTCTTCCTCCCTTCCAGTTCCCTATCTTTTCTGGTCAAACATTTGCTCCCAGTTATCACAACTGAATTACATCCAGCATACAGGAGACATGTCAGCAGGTGCCAGCACAGGCTTTGCTTTGGCACCAAGCAGTCCTCTTCCTCCATGTGCCTCCCAGGGAGCTGGGCAAGGAGAGGAGTTCTGAAGCAGACAGGGGTGCTGTCTCCAATGCTGTTGAAGCCCAGAGGATGAGGGCTCTTGAGCCTTCAGCAGGGACATTAACACTGCTGGCAATTGCTTCTTACATAGGCAATACGGCACAACTCCCTCACTCCCAGTAAAGTGTTCACTCCCAGCCTACCTCAGGGCCACGTGGGACTACAGCCATCTGCAGGTGAATGTTGCACACAGCCATCAGCCTGTTTCCAGGACATCCCTGCTGCCTGCATTGCCTGCAAGGCACCTCTGACCCATGGGTGGCAGGCCTGGCCTCTCCCCGTCCCCACACCAGCATCCCCCCACCAGCAACCCTCGCAGGCTGGGGAAGCAGCCAGCGGCAGGGCTGGCAGGCTCCAGGACTACGTGGACTCTCAACTTCCTGGAGATAAATTCACCAGATCTATATCCCTACCTCCTCCTCACCTGAAGGTGTGGCCAGGCAGCCTCTAATGTAGGCTCATCTTCCTCAGGGTCAAACTCCGCGCCTGTGGGATTGGATGATGGCGGGAGTGTCCGGAAGAGGTTCACTGAAAACTGATGTGAGTGAAAAGGTGTATGAATGACATCCCTGCACCTCACGATGGTCCTCCCCATAGCAAACCCTTCACTGCAGAGCAACATGCTGTGATTTGCCATAGCTGTGCCCACAAACAGATCCCTCCCTAGAGGCTGTAGGGTTACAGTCTGCATATGAACTCCACAAGTGCAGTCTGTGCCAGAGACAAGAGCTTCCACCTCTCCCTACACCAGGCACTGTCACCGCCCCCCTCCCCTTCTTTTCTTTCTGGGGGTGGGCAGGTAATAAGGAATGGGTAGGACTAGGGTCACGCTCCTCTCTGACAAAACCCTATCCCCTCCTCCCCCCGACACTTCTGAACAGTCTCTATTTCTTTGGCACACAAGCACGTACTGGCCCCATGCCCTACCATGATAACAGCTTCAGGATAGATGGCCTCAGTGACAACATCACGGTTGTGTGTGATGTATTCCACCATCTCGTTGAGACCTGCTCGCTTCACCTCCTTGAACTTCAGGTCACTGAGGGGGTCAGAGATGAAGTCAAAAAGCACGCAGCACTGCCGCAGCTTCTGGATGAAAAGCTCTTCTCGTTCGTGTGGAGGAGCATCTGCAAGAGAAAGCAGGGACGTCTGTCCTTGGAGACAGGCAGAACATCTTCCTGGTCTGCCCAGGTAACAATGTGGTTTGCTCCCTGTCCTGCATTCCCCTTCCGTCACAGTCCCCCTTGAGCTGGTGGGGGAAGAGGGAGAGGCAGTGTTATCCCTGCTATGGAGATGGGACAGTGGAGGCAGAGGGATTGCAAGGCCTCTGGAGCAACTATCCCATAAGGTGATTTCAAACATGGTCGCGGTTTCTGATCTGATAAGCGTTCATTCCCTTCCCAGTACAAGGTACACTGGAAAAGGAACTCACTTAACTAGCTCCCATCACAGACCAGTGACACCCATGCCCTGCACCCCACAGTCACAAAGGGAGCTGGGCAGAGCACACTGTAGGCTAAGCTCCCTCCCAGAGAGCAGCCCAGAAGAGAGGGGCCAAGGTGGCAGGGGCCCTATATTAACAGCATTCTCTTTTTGATATGTTGCCACTGGAAACCATGCACTGCTAAGGCCAATCAGGCAAACTTATCTCTTGCTTGCAGAATGGCTGCTGAGCTGCAAGGACTGCCTGTTTCTGTGAGCAATGTCAGCAACGGGTCTGGCTGAGTGACTGCTGAAAATGCTTTCTCCTTGTCCGCACTTAAGTCATGTTTAATTGCACCATTATGTAGACTAACTGCTAATGCTGGGTAATTGCCCTAACGTGAACAAGTTCAATAGCACTACCATAATTTGCAATGGAAACACAAGGAGAAGGAGGAGGAGGAGGAGGCCTGGTCCTCTCCCAGGAATGAGGAACGGGTGGCTGTGGGAACCAAGAGCAGTCTGCACGAAGGTCTCTGCACTTCACCACCTTCCTGCACAACCTGCTGAAAAAACCTGAGGCAATCCTAAGTATATATAAGCACGAGGGTTTAAATCAGTTCAAATGGGAAGTACTGAAGTTTGCACTGAGTATCCTCCTTTTCTTTTAGGCTATCCGTCAATTCTCAACCTGCTGCCAAGCCAAGCACCTTTCCCAAAGCCATCCCTCCTGCACTGCTGGCAGGAGGTTAGCAGAACACTGCCAGGGTCGTTTTGGGAAGAGCCCTTACACCACCGCACTCTGCCTGGAGAAGGCGCAGCTTGTCTTGCAGGTCCCCGCCACCCCACAGCTTCTTTACCTTTAAGGGCTGGGAGCTTTTGTAGTTCCCGGTTTTTGCTCAGATTGAAGCGAGAAGAGCTGTGCCGGCGCTCCTTCTTCACAATCTGGGGTCCCCCTGAGTACTTAATCTTATTCAGCTGGGTTGGTGGGGGAGCGCTGTTACTGGGCCGCTTATTTGAAGTTGTCTGCTGCTGCTGCTGCTGCGGCTGCTGCTGAGGCTGCTGGGCCTGATGAGGGAGAAGAGAGTAAAACAACTCATAAGCTTTTACCTACAAGCCTCACAAGCAATCACATACTGTCAGCATCTTCTTGGATTGAAGAAACCGGGCACGTTTTTCACTGTTGCACTTGCAATTCAGTGCATCTCACCCACTCCTGCAGGGCTCTAGACCTGTTGGTTGCATTTGCATCATATCTGCAAAATGAACATCAGTTTTACTCATATCTGCGAGGTACCAAAAATACACCAGAGCCTCTTGGCACATGGGGTGCTAGGGATATGGAAAGCAAAGCCACGTCTTGCAACGAGTTACAGGAGTTTGTTGACACAAAAAAGCAGAAATAAGAACTTTCCATGGTCCAAACAAATATCAGTGTGCCACTGCCTCCAGTTACAGCACTCTGTACAACACACAGCAAACAAGTTTTGAAAACTAGCAAAACTTTGCTTCCTTATCCTTGTGCAGGGAACCACCTGGGAAAAAGCAAAGCAGCGTGTAGTACAGAGCAGACATGATGGCCCTGGAAAGTCAATAGTGAAGACCACTAAAATCATTGCTGCATCCATAGACCAGGAGATGCTACTCTGTGAACCAGACAGGCCATACCCAAACCTTAGGTCCCAGGCTGTGGGCTTTCCCAACCCGTCCTGGCTGCTCCCTCTGTTTCCACCTTGTCTCAGCCTCACTGCTGTCTGGATTTCTCCTGTCAATTTGCTTTTTCCACATCACCCCTTTTAGCCACACAAACTCTTTGCCTGCACTTTCCTCCAGCAGACATCCTCTCCACTTCATGCTTGTTAAACAGCACTTACAGAGGCACTTTCTTATTTTTAGCAGGTGACCAGAAGCTCAAGCCAGTGTTTGCTCAGCTCAGCTCTGTTCCGACCTTGCTGAAGCTCTGCTGGTTCAAGTCCCACTTGGGCTATAATGGCTCAATAACTGACCCTTTAGCACCCCACTGACCCAATTCATGAAAAACTTAATATGGAAGAGGGCAACATCCCACCAGCAAGCCTATAGCAGAGGGCTCAGCTGGAGACAGCACTTAGCCTACTCTGGCTCTGCTGCATGAGCCCAGCAACGCTCCCTTCCTCAGCTCTGCCACCTCCTTCCCACTGGCACATGAAGCCAAAGAGCTGCAGGATGAACCTGTTTAGGACACAACAGGGATAGTGCAATGGATGGTGAGCAGAGGTGGGTGAAATCCTTGGACGTTACCCCCTTCTTCCCCCATAAACTCCCAGCTGCCACATAGAGCATAGCAGTACAAATGCACACCTCCCCAGAACGCTGACCAGCAGGATTTTGAGGGAAAGCACCAGCAGTGCAGAAGCTCATCAGAGCTCTCCAAATGAGATATTGCCAGTCTCTTCCTGTGAGGAGCAGCTGAGCTGCAGCTCACCCTGCAGAGTCCTTACCCTCCACTGAGTCCTGATGGTTTCCAAAGAGATGCAGCACAGCACCACAGTGCAAGAGCAAGAGTTACTGCACCCACAGCACGCAGGGAGGCAGCAAGGTAGGAATAGGGAAAGCTGCCTACAAGGAGACACTGCTCTACAGATCAGGATATGCAGAGCAAGTGCAAAGACTCCCTGTGAAAAACAGTGCCCAACACGAAGCACCAATTGTTTTGTCAAGCCACTACCTTGAACCAGAAATCAGAAATATTTTGGTTCTGGTCTGGCTCTGCTTGAAGGAAATCTTAAGTGGTTCTGTTTCAAGCTCAGCTCCAAGCCAAGGTTGGGGGAGACAACAAGATTTGAACTCTCTTCAGTTTAGATTTGATCTGATTCCTTTCATGGAGCAGCATTGTCCCACGATGAGAGGAGGGCGCAAGATGAGCTTGTGATGGAAACAGCTGTGTCTGCCAGACAAAGCAGGCCCAGACTACAAATTGGAGGCAACTTATCCTGAACAGTGGTCTCTCCTCAGTTAAATCAGGCTGAATCCTTGCTGGCAACCTTCCAAGAGTGAGAAGTTCATTCCTCACCCTGAGTATTTGGGTATCAGGGCAGCTTGAGCCACTCGGATGTTGTCCAGATGCTTTTGGGAAGATTAGTCCTCTACTCTGCATCACTCTCCTTCCACAGGGAAGAAGGGCAAAATCTGAATGCTGAGCTACCATGAAGAAAAGATGGTACAGAGAGAAACAAAAGATGCATCGGCAGCCTCACAGGTAACACCGAGGGAAGCAGGACACGTGGGTCCTCCTAGCTGACGGGACATGCCTATGCACTCCCCACCCACCCAAGAAATGCCACAGGCAAATGTTCTGAGCGTGGTGTGTGTACCACACGCTAACAGGCTGTGGCCACACTGCCTTCACCAGGGCTCTGGAAAAGTCCTTGCCACCAGCTTCTACAGTCTTCAACAGCTGGCATGAAGAGAGACAAAACTCAGCTTCAGGTTTAGCTGCTAGTTATTTAAGAAACAGACATACACATGCAAAAAATCACACAACCGAGTTCACTAGAGAAAATCCGATGTGGGGGAGGTCAGATATACCCTTACGCTACAGTGCTCAGAGGGTTTTAGGATGGATTGCTTCTATATGGACTTTCTGGCATCAAGCTGAATACTTGCTTTCAGGAGGTGCCTTCTGTGGCAGGCCTTCTGTCCTTCTGCCTTCAACGTCTCCTACCTTGGCCACATGAATCAGAAGAGACTCGTTTTAAGTTTCCTAACACTTTCTGCTCTGAAGTTTCCATCCCTGAAAACACAGCAGACTGCTAAAACTGAACGCTTTTCTCTTCAGGCACAGGTATCAACCTCAGGGGCTGTTTCCCTGACATCAACAGCAGCTGACCACTATACAGCTGCAGGCACACATCTACCTGATCAGGCTCAGCCCCTTCCTGACAGGCAGGGCTCACACCATCACGGCAAAGCCGGCTGCTTGGGAAACACTGTTTGCCAGCGGCTGTTAAGCTGGCTGTGCTGAAGTGACTGGAGAACAGCACAAAGCTGTTCGCCCAAGTGCGGTGCGGCAGCCCCACCTTTCCCGCTGCGGTGGAGCACCTACTGGTGCCAACAGGACGGGACAGCCCCAATTGCAACCACGTTTGAACTCCCCCAAGCACAGGCTCCCTGGCTTCACAGCGTTTCCTCCCCACTGCTTCCCACCACCTCTCCTCCTTGCCAGGAACTTGCCTGCACAAGTCAATGAGCCCCAGGCCCTGGGCTTGCTCTGTGCCATTTCTCTTCACCCCGGGCTCCCAGGGTCCCTGAGCTGCGCCAGCTTCTCCGCTCTCCTACCCATGCATGACCTCACCTCTGCAGGCACTCCTACCGCAGCTGGGTGCATCACCACTCGGAAAGCCCTTCTGCCTCACTGGTCCCTTGAGCATCTCCCGCTTGCTAAGCTTCTCAGCCCAGATCTGCTCTCAGCTCCTCCTCCTCAGATGACTCTTCCCTTCCCATCCCTCAAGTCAGTACCTGCTCTCTTTGTCTGCTGTTACACAGCTTCCCTATTAAAATCAAGCTCTCTGTCTCAGAAGCAACATCAACACACTGTAACGCCTGTCTCTGAATAATGAACTCCAGGTACTGCAGTAACAAGCCCCATGGAGATATCTGCAAAACACGTAATACAGCAGCTCAGTGAAAAAGAGCACCCTCTCCCAGAGCTGCAAATCTCATCGGCGAGGCTCCAAGCTGCCCTTGAGGCTGCAGTGCAACTCCTCTCTCCTCTTTACTGCTGCTGCTAATCCCTGCTCCCACTTCCAGGTCATTAACTCTCTTCCCCACCCAGCTGCCTCTCCCAGTCTTTCTGGCCAGGAGGAGTAACTCTTTCTCATCCTCTCATTCAACGCTGCCTTGGTCTCTGACATTATTTCATTTTTCTCCTTAAATAGCCATGCAGAAATTCTCTCCATTCATATCTTCATCATGTTCCAGAGGGAATGAAGTAAACAAACCTTTTATTTCCCACTCCCTGCTCTCGTGTTTTCCTCCACTGCTCCTGTCTCTTCCTGAGCAAACTGCTCCCCCAAAGCCAGGGGCTGGCCAAGCTCTGCTGGCTCTTCACCTCAGATAGCTTCACCCTAAGATGGGCATCTAAAAGAGCACCGCACTACCCCTGTACTTACAAGGGAACTCGAACACTTGCCTTCCCTTGTGGGGATGCGTCTGCTTTTGAACATATCTGCCCTTCCAGATCAGCTCCACTAAAAGCTCCTTCGCTGCAGAGAACAAAGCACTATGCTTAAGGCTTTCTGGACTGACTCCTACCCTCTTCATCTCCCTCCACAGAGATCCCCATAGGAGGTCCTCATCCACTGCACTTGCTCAGATCTGTCAAACCAGAGCTGCTCTTCAACAAGCTTTACTCATTCCACCAGCCAGACAACTTGCCTGCAAAACAAGTCACAACTTTCTGGTACCAGGATAAATTAGGGCTGAGTCCTCCTGACGAGAGCAAAGCGCATACTGGAAGAGGGCTGCCCAAACGCTGCTCTCCTGCTGCAAGCCCATTAAGCATCTAGAAGCATGGAGAAAAAAGAAAATTCTCTTTGGTGCATACAACTTTCACCCTAGAAAAGGCAACCAACCAACTGTAACTCCACGGAGGAATTTACAGGGCACAAAACTCTCACAAGGGCAGCAGAGGCATCCAGGCTATGCTCAGCTCATCAACCCCACCAGGCAATACCACTCCTGGCGTTTCACAAGTCAAACCACCTCCTGCTTCTGACACGAGGAAGGAGCCTTGCTCCCAGCACACGTTACCTAATTCTACACAGTCCCCCAATGTGAAAGTCAAAATACCTTTCTGTGCTTCCTGAAGAGCAGGAAAATCGCATTCAAACTGGTATACATTTCTTCTTATCAAGCAAAGAGCTCTCTTCCATCCTGCAGCAGAGCAGTCCGGAGATGGCAAAGCACCAAGAGAGAACAAACTTCACTGCAAACTCAACAGGGAAAGGGAGAAGAGACCTGTGGCAGTGCACACTGCAGAGGTGTCTCCTTTCTGCTCTGCTCTCTGTTCCTATGATCAAAGGAGACCCAGCCTTCCATCTTAAAGAAGGGCTGGATTTTGTCTGGAGTATGAGGAAGTGGCTGGGTATGTTTTGTGGGAGGGAAGGCTAGACGCATCACTTCTAAGTTTCTTGTGCACCCAGGTACAACCAGGCATTATGTGCCGTTTCAGGTCACAGATGGAAGCTTGCAGCCTGCACTATTCTTCTTTTCGTACTGCACCACTTGTAACCAGGAGAGCAGAGCCACAGCCCACTGCTGATTTGGATGGGGACATCAGAGTGCTCTGCCTTGATGGCTATCTGTCACCCTCGCATTGCAAGACCCACGCTTTCCTTCCTCTTCCCAGAGCTGTGAACTCAGCAGACAAAGAGTGCCAAATAAATAAAAGGTAAGCCCAAACCCATGATGCCAAGGCAGGAGTTCTCTCACTTCTTCAAGAGTTGGCAGACAGCTCTCCCAGCTGTATACACAAAATAAAACGGGCAGAGGCCAAGACCAGGATGGGATATAAAAAGAGGATCTACAAAACTGCTACCTGCTCCAAGGCAAACAAACTCAGCTTCTGATTCCTTGCTGGCCACATGGCAGGTTAGGCATGAGCATGGCTTGGACCCTGAAACCGAGTGGCTAGTAGTAGGGATCTTTTCTGAGGCTCTGCAAAACAGATCTATGCTTTGAAGGAGACTCTAAAATAACCTTATTTTGACTATGACCATCCCCCTGAACTACAGACTTCTTCCTAGTCTTCATTAGCCTTACATGTCTCCTGTCCCCAGTCCTCCAAATTACAAATGCAACGTGTTCCAGACAAGACTCGAGCACACGGGCTTCTACGGACATAGAAGTGGCACAGCTTGTTTGCCAAATTGCAGTATTAAAAAAAAATAAACCACACACATACACATGCTTCCTTGGACACGCGTACAACGCTCTTCTGAGCCAAGTCTCAAAGTCCACAACCACACTGTTTGAGTGCCGGACAAACTCAAGCCTACCAGAAAAGTTCCAGTTTACCCAGATTTTTGCTAATTCTAAGCACAGCTTACCATATTATCGCGTTCTGCTGAGACCATTCTAACACATCTAGCTTGGCAACATCGAGAGTGAAAGAGACTCTGCACAGCTGGGAATACAGACTGTGCCTTCTTGTGAGTAATGTTGTGCTCAGGAACAAGGCTGTTATACCAAAGGAGAACCATTTCATCTCTAGCGGTTTTCCTCTATTCTTTCAGGTGTCCTATCCATTACTTCCTAATCTCACTCCCCCAGAAAACGCCTCAGAAGAACACGTTCCTTTTCTGTTGCTTCTCACTACTCTCCCACTCTGACACAAGGTGACAACAGAGTTTAGCGTGCTTTGCTCTGACAGGAGCAAGGAAGCTGCTCCCGCCTGTCAGGCTTCCTCCTTCTTGATAACGATGGCTCTTCCCTCTCTGCAGTCAACTTTACCACGCTCTGCCCACCTCTGCGAGCAGCGCTCACCATCAGCTTCGTGCCAAACCTCTTTTTGCAGGGCTGTAGGGTATGAGATGCATCCTGCCCCTTCCATAGCCATCATTCCCTTTGGGCCAACTTGCAAGGGGAACTAACTTCATCTTAACTTCAGTCTTTCCTACCGTCTTCTCCGATTCCTTAAGATCCCAGTGACAGACGTTATCTGGCAGAGCAGCCTGAAGTAGCTAGAATGAAAGATGTTATTCCTCCTCAAAGACGAGTTGCACACGCACACTGCTGTATCCAAGGTGAAAGCCTTACCTCTTCCGAATTCTCTGCCCCGCCATCCTTCCCGCTACCGCCGCTGCCAGGCTTTGTGGTGCTTTTGGTAGGCTTCGGCGACTCCTGAAACGATGACAGCATGTTCAGAGAAAATTTCCCCTTGTGCAGAATCTCAGCATCTCTTCGCAGAGCTCAGCTGTGCACTACCACAGAGCCACCCCACCTCTGCCCCTGCAGCAAGCCCTGCTTCGGGCGGTAACTCCCAGCCCTTTTCCCCTGAGAAGGGCACCCTGAACGACTCCCCCGGCACTGGACGCCCGCGGCGGGGGCACGAGCCCGAGCAGGAGCAGTGCGGGCACGTCCCATCCCAGTCACCGCAGGCTGACCCCGGCCGGGCACCTCCAGGTGACGGGGCCCCCGCGCCCACCCAGCCCGGGCCAGCCCTTCCCCGGGGCACGGCCCCGCCGCTGCCCACCGGAGCTACACAGTGCAGTGCACCCACAGCCCCGGCGGGCACGGGGCACGGCCCGGCCCGCCCGCACCGGGCGGCGGCAGAGGCGGATCCGGGCCCCCACCCCGCCTGCGGGCAGCG